>CM077150.1:78267452-78550401 GCA_039583875.1 Platanthera guangdongensis | reverse complement strand
TTAGGGTTTGTGTGCGGCTCGGTTTTTTGTTTCTTTTCTCCGTGCTCTTTACTGTTCAAAATACTGGAGTTATATATACTGTAGATGCTTTCCAATATGACCGTTTGTGGGACCCACACTTGAAATCCCTAAGTCCGTTTCAAGCTAGTCTGAAGGCAGAATCGGTTCAGGAAATTCCAGAGAAAACGCCAAGGAAAAATCGGCGAGAATCGCATACGATTCTCGACGAATCGGCGAGAATCACCAAGTGATTCTCGACGATTCGTCGAGATTCGTCAGTGATTCTCGCCGAATCACTTATTGATTCTCAACGAATTTCACTTGGTATACATGAGCTCTTGGCCACTGGTTCGGCGAGAATCACTAGTGATTCTCGCCGAATCTTACTTGGCACCATTTTAGAGGTGGCCAGAAGGAGTCGGCGAGAATCACTAATGATTCTAGTCGATTCGGCGGGAACGAATTTGTCTTCCACCAGGAGCTGCTCTGATCCTCCATGCTCCTTGTCTTCTCTTGCATATGAACGGCCCTGTACTTGAAAGTAAGTGCACTCCAATAGAGAGAGTACACATAGGCCAACACATGATCTGCTCAACGAGGGATTACGTCGTGCAGACCCGTGTATATTGACCTACTGCACCCTGACATTGGTGTGCACTTAGCGTGGAGGAACTGCAAGCACAACTTGAGATGTTTCATCAAATACATTGTGATTCATCTTAGCTTGACAGGTGGCTTCCTCAAATCTAGGTAATCGTGAGTACAATAACCCCAACAATCTCCCCCTATTTGACGAAGCCAAAACCCTACTAGCTAAGATGAATAACACTTATCAAATAATAATCATAGCATTCAGAAATTAAACATGCAGCACAAGAGAATATATGCAATCAGATCAGGACTTGAGTCATTCACAAATTCAAATATATATATAAAGAGAAATATTTCACATATAATACAGAATTGTTATATGACAATAATAATCATTAAATGTTCTTAAGACACAATGACAAGCTATAAAGTGTTGACTATTTGTCCTTAGCTACGTCACCCTTAAGATTTTGAGCCAAGTACTTTCTTGCTTTGCCTCTCCATGTATTCTTTGGGCTTCGGGTAGTACTAGGAGGAGCAACTTTATCTAGATCCTTGTTGTTTCTGAAAAAGATGTTGCGTTTCGCTTCAAATGCTTGTGCGTTCCCTTCATACTAGCTATATGCTTCATTTCGCTGATCTCTCCTCTTTCTTGCGCCGAAAGGTGTCTAAGATGATGTTCCTTGAAACTGAACTCCACCTTTCATTTCGTACGTCCTCCTCATTCATTCGAGTTCTCTTTGCAGCCTGTGTCTCCTTGGATGTCCCTTCTTGAACTTTTCTCTTTCCCCTGCCTTTTGCTAAAGCATCCTGGTCAAACATACTCCTTAGTTTAGATTGGAGAGGCCCTAGCATCAGCTTCATCTGTGAAAATATCTGCAGCACTTGCACTTACATCCTCAACATATTTACTTCCTCAGCGGCCTTAGATGTCTCAAGGAACCTGAATGCCGGCAGGATGGTCAGGTGGAGACGACGCCTAACGTACCAGCGCCTGTTGGAGCATCCACAGCAGCTCTCATAGACATATTTGCTGGATTGTGCGAAGTTTGTATCCTGCTTTCTTGAAGCTCGACCACTTATCTATATACTCTTTCTCCCCTTTTTGGCTTCGTCAGCTATGCAGTTGGCATATGAGTGTAGGGAGTCATCAATATGCTTCGTTGTCTTGGTGAATTCAGTGATCAGGGCCTGCTGATTGGCATTTAAAGTGACCATATTACCATCAAACAGCTGAATGTTGTTGGCTACAACGTGTGCGTTCTGATTTACGACAGCCAGGGTATCAGTATTCTTTTTCAAGACAGCCATTAAGAGTGTGACAGCTTCGCCGGCCGCGGTATATTCTCTTCAAATTTCTTCTCCATCACGTCCAGCTTATGGTTGATTTCCACCATATTCTTGAGCATCAGATTTTCAGAAGTCTTAATCCTTTTCAGCAGAGTTTTCTGAGCTGTATCAAAAGAGTCTTTAAGCTCATTACGATGCCCTGAATGATGTGTACAGTGTGAGTGGCTAGGTCATCGCGTAACGGAAATAGCCGGAGGCACTTGTGGACCTTGCATTTCAGCAGACGTGTCGGTAACGGATATCATCACACTGGTTCTAAAGGAGGAATGCTGGCTGCCTCTGTAGATTTATCTAACTCCCCCTCCACTGGTGCAGACTTGTCAGATGGAGGTTCAACAGTATTCGGAGTTCTCAAGTACTGCAGTCCCTCAGTTTCATCGTCCTCTCCGTCCTCATCCAAGAAGTCATCTATGTCAGCAGCTTCTTCCAATTCCCGATCAGCATTTCCAGTGCTTCAGCTTCGGTTCCTTGAGTGTTTCTGTTCAGGACCTCCTCATCCTCCAGCTCAGGTTCACTTACTTCATGAATTTCGGCCACCGCATCCCTGGCCACCTGGGCGATTTCAGAAACTACAGCCGTTATGAGGGGGTAGTCTCCCCCTCGATTCCTGCAGTCAGGGTCTGGAATTTCACGGGGGGTGGCTGCTGGAGATATTTCCTCTTGCTCCTCCACAGCAGGCTGCCCGATACACCGCTCCCATCGATCAAACACAGTAGCATCCACTTTTTCAAGTAGTGGAGAGGGACTCCTTTGCTCATGTAGAATGTCTCCGTTAAGGGTTGAGATATAGACTTATGATGCGGCCGAAACTAGGAGTGCCAAGAGTGTCCTTGATCTCTGGAACAGCAACTCCCCCCAGTTGAACCTCTTGCGGCAGACAACAGCTATGAGGATTTTGAACATATCTCCTGAGATATGATCATGCGAGCCTGGTTTGCAGATGAGCACTTTTCCAATGACGTCAGATAGGAGCTTCCCTTCTTATTCATCTCTTTTCTCTTTATTGATCGAGTGCCTCTTGAGACCGCAGAACAAGAGAGTTCTGGCTTTGTCAGTCCGCGTCCTCCAGATAGTCCTCCTGCTCCGAACTAGAAAGCGCAGGTAGCGACTCGCTTGCTGGCAGACATCTTTACTTTTGTCCCAGTCACCTTGCTCTTGATTACGGAGTCTCTATCTCGGAGCCTGGCCGTAGAGAAGAATTCATCACCTCTTTGTCAAGAATTTTGCAGGTGCTCCAGGACGAAGGTTAGCCAGCCTCTTCCAGCATTAGAATGATATTGCGGAATTCGTCCGAGGCATGAGAAAATCCAGTGCGAACCAGCTCGCAGCAGAGACCAACCCTGCAGTCGTCCTTGGAGCCATTTAGAACCTAGAGAGAAGCCCTACTCAAAACGAAATGAACTTTCAAAAAGAAAACTTCATTAGTGGATGTTCGGGTAAGGGATACCTAGAGGTGAAGTCGGTGAGGTGGTTTGAGCGGAGAAAAATCGTGACTGGGAAATCGGCGGCGCGAGCTTCGCGTGAGTCGTCGGAGTCTTTCGAGGAGAACTTGCGAGACCCTTGCGGTAGCTAAGGGGAGACTTCACGAGCTGCGGGTTTCGGCGAGTCGGAGGGGGAGCTCCTGCGGGTTGCGGCGAATCGGCGAAGAGCTTGGGAGAGCGCTTGCGGGTCGTGGGAGAAACTCTTGCGGTCGGCGGGAGAGTTCTTGCGGGAGAAGTCTTGCGGGTGTGTGAAGAAGGCGAATGGGCGGAGTGACTCATTCGGCGGGATTTATCTAGATCGTCGGGATTCGGGGTGAATGCCAAGGGTCGGCGAGCTCTTTCAGCGGGATTCCTAGTATATACAGTGAAAGTGAGGTCTTTCTTACCAATTGTAATTTAGGTTTTCTTTACTAGGAATTGAAACATTTTTCAAAATTTCTTCGGATGTCAATTAACATAAGAGTAATAAATACACGGTTATTGTAACGACAATCTATTCGGATTTTGAGCGGAACTTCTCCAGACACATCTTGATGTCAATGTGATTTGTCGAAATTACAATGACATATCTTTGTTAACCTTTTATTGATGTGTAATGGTTTGCATGCATAGAGTTAATCTCTCCGTAAGGTGCACACATACATGAAAGCATAAGTATACGTAATACACAAGGATAGAAAAATATATATATATATTTATTTGATGAGGGTGCATCACGACACAAGTCCTTGAACTGATCAAAATTACCTGGGATTTGAGATATTGTTTAGTTCCACAGGTAGAACACATTAGAGGCTAAAGTGAATATGCTCAAATAGGTAGCACATCCGTTATTGCAGACGCTTGTTCCACCTACTGTCCAGTCCCCATAGTATTCACGGGGACCTGGACTACCCTGCAAGACAGATTACTTTACCTTAGGAACCCAAATCATATTGGGTTCCTAGGTTTCTATTAGCATAAGCACGCAACTGCCTTCCTTCAGAAGACCTGTCTGGAAGACTACCTCTGTCCCTAGAATGTGGATAAGTTTGCTGTGGGCACAGAGGGGTTGTGCCAACAGTCAATGGCAAATTGCCCCACTTTGCCGCAGCACCAACAAGGGTGAATGTTGTATCGCCGTTTTCGACCTGATCTAGTGACTGACGTAATCACATTCCTAGGTCTAAACGGGATAGGGCATGTTCTTGTCACACAAATTCCTCTTCCATCGTGACACGTGGAAGGGTGGAACGAATACATGTTGTGAGCGTTATGAGTCCGAAGAAGGTGGTGCCAATCTTTCAGGCATCTCCCTTGCTGAGGCCCATGAAGCCTGACATCATGACCTCTATCCTCCCTATCCCGTGTCCTCGAATGGTGAGAAGTCTTCTGTGAGCTGGGACATGCAGATCCACACTGTGTTGTGGCAGTGGCCGTGAATACAAAGGCTCAGATGAGCCTTAGGTATTTCCTCATGGGTGGCCATGACGCCCCTTGCACTATGGACGTTTCCACATGGGGACAAACACACCTTGCAGTGACCACGATTACTCCTGTGGTCATACCTGAAGGCATGATGAGTTGCCATTCCTGCTTGAGTGTGGGGGGTCGGAATACCGTTTCCCCATTTCTCCATCCCTGAATAATCCGGGAGATCCACCGGTTTCTTGCTTTCTCTTTATAGCATCAACTTTGGAAAAGTTTGATACTATACGTTCTCATTATCTAGACTATTCTCTAGAGCTGAGATCTTAGAGTCCTTGACCTTGTTGGACGCCAATTGAGAACCAACAAGATCTTCAGTCGAGCAATCTCTCGAGCTTGCTCCTCAGCAAGTAGATTGCTTTCCTGAAGTGCTCTCTTCAGGGATCAGTATTTTCTGGAGGAGAGCAGTTTCTGTCTTTAGAAAAGTCAAAAGATATGGAGCAGGGTAAAGATGTACCTGCTCATCTGATTATTGTCATTAGAATCAGTGACCATTGTTTCGTCCTCGTCAGAGTGCTTTCTCACTGGTCTCGTCAGTCTCTGACACGGACACGGGAGCTCTGATGCAATCCGAGGGATCCTTGCATTCATCTTCAGAAGTGATGACCCCCACATACGCTTCATCCTCTGATTGACAGCATATTTCAGCTTTCTCTGACCCCCCCCATCAGCTCTGAGATCATCATCCACAGAGATTTAGCCGTTCGACATTTTTCCAATCTAGAGCGAGAGGCTCCGGACCAGACATCCATGATAATTTGTCGAATCCTCTCGTCCAAGTGAAATAGAGATAGTTCCGTCTCAGACCATCTCAGCAACGTCCATGGGCACTCGGATCCCAGAGTCGGAGGTCTTCATGGGGATAAACGGACCCTCTTCCAGGATGAAGGATGCTCGAGGATCGATGGCATCAGGTGAAAGGATACTCTCATTCTCCAGATGGGATAATAATCCTTTGTGCATGCGGGGAGTTTGAGTGGCGGAATCTCATAATCCAGATCCATGCTTCTGACACTGGTGGCAGGATTCTACTCAAGGTGTTAACCTTTTTGATGAGTAACCTCGCTTTGATACCACTTGAAAGTCCACCTAGTGTCAGCTATGTGCACCTATGGGGGGGGGGGAATAGGTGACGTGTGGTTCTTTTGCGGAATTTACGGATGTACTTGCACAATAAAAACAACAAGCACAGCACACAGAATACACAGCAAATTTATAGTGGTTCCCCGACTTGGGTACATCCACTTTCCCCCTACGACCTATCTCCCCAACAAGGGACGACTCGGTCACTTCTCCAACGGGATTGAAATCCAATCCTTCACTAACGGAAGGAGCCCTTCCACACGTGAGAGTCAACACTCCCACAAACGGGTTGCACCCAACCCTTACAATACGGAACAAACGTTCCTTTACAACAAAATTAAATATAGAATGTATGCGTGATACAAACTTCTTTTGGAGACTACGGTGTTCCTCTTGTTCGACGACGTGTTCTTGAAGTCGATGAAGAGTCTACAACCTTGGTCTCTCTTGGAGAGGATCTCCCAGAGCCGGCGGCGGCAACACGAGCGGCGGCTAGCTTCGGGATCGGCGGCTACGATGATGAGGGCTGCTGAACTTGGAGATCCAAACTTTGTAGCGAAGCAAACTCTGTCTACCAACGGTCACTCTAGGATCGGTCGTCTCGATCGATTCGGACGGGGGAGTTTTTCCGGTCTACAAATCGAGAGACAAGAGATCTCTGGATAGACACGTGAGACACAAGCTTTGCTAAGCTTCTGTCGCCGGAGATCGGGAAGAAGAGCGATCAGTGGCGGCGACCTACGTTCCCGAGCGTGACGGCGGTGGCGGAGAGGAGTCGCGGATTTAGGGTTTTTTTGCGGCTCGGTTTTTTGTTTCTTTTCTCCGTGCTCTTTACTGTTCAAAATACTGGAGTATATATACTGTAGATGCTTTTCAATATGACCGTTTGTGGGACCCACCACTTGAAAACCCTAAGTCCGGTTCAAGCTAGTCTGAAGGCAGAATCCGGTTCAGGAAATTCTAAGAAAACGCCAAGGAAAAATCGGCGAGAATCGCATACGATTCCGACGAATCGGCGAGAATCACCAAGTGATTCTCGACGATTCGTCGAGAATCGTCAGTGATTCTCGCCGAATCACTTATTGATTCTCAACGAATTTCACTTGGTATACATGAGCTCCTTGGCCACTGGTTCGGCGAGAATCACTAGTGATTCTCGCCGAATCTTACTTGGCAACATTTAGAGGTGGCCAGAAGGAGTCGGCGAGAATCACTAATGATTCTCGTCGATTCGGCGTGGATGAATTTTCGTCTTCCACCCAGGAGCTGCTCCTCGATCCTCCATGCTCCTTGTCTTCTCCTGCATATGAACGGTCCTGTACTTGAAAGTAAGTGCACTCCAATAGAGAGAGTACACATAGGCCAACACACTGATCTGCTCAACGAGGGATTACGTCGTGCAGACCCGTGTATATTGACCTACTGCACCCTGACATTGGTGTGCACTTAGCGTGGAGGAACTGCAAGCACAACTGAGATGTTTCATCAAATACATTGTGAATTCATCTTAGCTTGACAGGTGGCTTCCTCAAATCTAGGTAATCGTGAGTACAATACACAACACAGTATATAATTCATACAAATGTGCTTCTCACGCACACACATGCCATCCCAACCGTCAGCCACCCGACCCGACGATCCGTGCACTCAGGGCACATTCTTGGTGTACCGGCGAAACAGTTTCCCACCACTGTATCAGGGCCACAACCCAACGACAACTCTCTTGAGCATTTACTCCATGATGTGTAACCGGAGTTCTAGTCTTAAAACACCGGGATGGCCCGTAGCCCCCCATTGTGTCATGGCACGCAGGCCTAAGACTCTCGCTATGCGCTCCAACAGACCGCACCTTCTGGTCCACGTCGGACGGCATAACGCAGGTCAGATCCTCCACCCCCCGTTGCTCAAATCGCTTTGCCTTCACCGAGTACGGCGTACTCGCGGCTTAATCAAAGGCGCGGGTCGGTCTCACTAATCCTATTCTTGGCATTCAAGCCTGGGTATTTATTACACCCATTCATCTTACAACATCAGTGGGTCTTTCCTGGGCACACCAGTATTTCCTGTTACTCGTTCACAGGTACGACACCGCAAGATCACAAATGTCAGGGGTCTTTCCTGGGCACACCGGTACTTCCTGTACTCTCTTCACAGGCACCACCTACGACATCAAGCATCACAAGGGCCTTTCCTGGTCACACCAGTACTTCCTGTTACTCATTCACAGGTACGCTCTAATAGCACAAGCATAACACGGATATTTTCCTGGACTACCACTCCAGTACTTCCTGCTACTACCCTTCACAGGCATAACCCGTTGACTCCTTAAACTACACGTTTATCACAGAGTCTTCTCCGGTTCGTATGCAACATCACCAATCCAGACCAACATGTCCAGATGGGCTTCACACAGCATGCCTATTCTGTACTCCATTTCCGGATCTATATGCCAACAAAAGGGAATTCCATGAATCACCCAAAAGACTCCCAAACTCAGCCACCTCTTGGTGGGGGAATCACACACATATGCCAAAAAGGAAGCCTTCACATTGCTAGGAAGAAAGTCATTACCCTTGAAGCCCGCTTTGGTTCCATGAAGTTCCTAGCTGGCTAGAAAGATCGTTTCCTCCGCAAAATTGGCTCGGATCACCGCTGGACACTCACCAGCTCCACCACTGAATAGCCCCTCTTCTTCTTCTCCGTCTTCCTTTCCTTTCTCTCTCTAAACTTTTAGAAAGATAAAGGCAAAAACAGAATGAGAATACGTTCTCTATTTTCGGCCTTAAGGAAGCAGGAAAGAAGTTCAGCCTTGGATCCAAGCTGAGAAAAATGGACGGCTACAAAAATTCGGGAAAACCGATTTTCGTGTCCGACACACCGTATGACACGCCGTGTCACATGCCGTGTCGCTAAGCGGTGCCCAACCCGCCTTATCCAAAATAGGTCACCGCCACGGGACACGCCCCGTGTCATCCAAGTCACGCCCGTGACACAAATCTGCGCTCGACGATCTGCGTTCGACGATTAGGCAGCGATCGTCGAGCTCACCAACGATCGTCGAGCCTGCCAGCGATCGTCAAACAGTGCGTTCGACGATTTCCGTTCGACTATCAGCGCGTTAAACAATATCCATTCGACGATTTGCAGCGATCGTCGAATTGGCCTAGCGCTCGACGATTGGCCCACCGTTCGACGATCTCTATTCGACGATTCCACGCGTTTGACGATTTCCCCAGTGTTTGACGATTTCCATTCGACGATTTGCCAGCCCATGAAGCCTTTGCGAAATCATCGAGCTCAATTCGTTGACACAACATTCATCGACCTAACGCCGAACCTGAGCGGGACACGCCCTGGGACACGCCCGTGTCCCAGGCCGTGTCACTAAAATTTTGCCTGCTGAAAAATTTGGGCTGTTACAACTTCTCCTGCCCTTCTTGTGGCTTCAGCCTTCAAAATAACTGACTTCTCTCTGTATTAGACTTATTGCTTTTCTCCTCCTCCTTTCTGGCAGTGAGCTGCATCTCATAGGATAATAGTTTTCCAAATAAGGTTGGTGGACGTGTATTTGCAAGCCTGGCTACCTCTCTGATGGCACATATTTAGTTCCCAATCCTTGGTTAAAGATCTGAGAAACTTGTCATTTAATTCATAAGTGCTAAAACTCTTCCATATGTCATTAGCTCATTAACAATTCTAAAAAATTTCTTATAGCATTCAGCTATGATATCTGTCTTAGATTGTCTAAAGCTTTCATACTTTGATTTAACATAGACTTTCTATCCTCTCTCACTTCTTCTATCCACTTCATGTAGGCAATCAAGGTGTCCCACATGTCTTGAGATTTTTCAATGGACCAGATTCTGAAATGTAGAGTCATCTATGGAACTAACAATTATGTTTTGTGGCCTCTTGTCTAAGGTTGCCAGAATGATCTCTTCCTTAGTCATTTCTGAATACTTTTTGGTGTCTCGAGGTTAGCATCAAGAGCTGTTATGTTCATAGGAATAAATGGCCCTTTTAGCATTGTGATGTAAATTCTTGGATCAGATGCTTCTATGAACAATCTGACCCTTCTTTCCATATGCCAAAATTTCTTTCCTACAGATAGGAAGTTTCATAGATCCAACTTCCTTCTGATTCTCACTTGAAACCCATTCTGTCTAACTGATGACTGCCTTATAGATCAACTCAGACTGTTAAGCCTAATCATGAGCAACCTAGCTCTGATACCACTTGAAAGAATTGGATTCAAGATGTCCTAAGCACCTAGAGGGGGGGGGTGAATAGGTTCAATTCTTTTTCTCAGGCAATAATGTAAATTACTTGTTAGAAAGCCTTGACAATATCAATCACAGAATAAATTATAGAAAACATAGCAACACAGCATATACACAGATTTATAGTGGTTCCCCAAGTGATGAGTACATCCACTTTCCCCCTTCGCCTATCTAGTAGTATAGTAAATTCGGCCTACCTCCTTCTTCTTCTCAAATCCTCAGATTTTTCAACTCAAAACCCAGAATGGTTCCTTCAACTCAGACTTCAGCAAGTCCTACAACTCAGATCCTCTCAGAGAATCCTACCTCAGAGTGAGTCCACACTCCTATAACTCAGGCAATCAAGCCCTACCTCAGCCTCTTCAACAGGCCTACACTCAGAGAAATTAATCCCCTACCTCAGGCACAGAGCCCTACTGTCACAACCCGTATTTTCTCAACGATAAAATCGTATCAGAGCAAGAGAAAACACGTGTCGTGATGCCACGTCGTGTAGAGGGTAACTACACACGCCCAGCCAAAACTCCAGACCTTTGATTTTAAGGAAAATCGTTGATTATTTAAGGAAACCAGTTAGGTTGAAGGTCGTATCCCTCGGCACGGTGGATCAGCTAGTCCACAAATAAAAAGTATATTTATACGCAGCAGAAAATACTTTGGTTCAATTAAATTAAACACTCTAATTGAGCATAAGTGTCCCCGAGGGACGACTCATGGTACGCTCGACTCTAAAGTGAATATAATATATATATGAAAGATAGTCTTTTTACGCTAAGGAAATATAGTGTCTTTATTTTATAAATATGTTATGCATGATGTACATATATAATGCTTTTAGGGTTTAAAATATCTAACATGCAACCTAGCATAAATCATTCCCAGAAGCAAGTAAACACCACAAATAGGCAAAACAGCAGTTTAAGTTCATACCCAGCATCGCAAGAAGCCACCAGTGGGCCAAACAACCTGACATGAACCCACTGGTGAGAATGTATGTCTATACAGAAAGGTAAAGAACTACCTCACAAAATCGGGATCGACTATCTCAACTACCCAAGAGGCCACCAACAAGCCCTTCCAAAAGAACTAGCCGCAGAACCTAATACAACCTGGACCTGAGGCATTCAAGAAAAGAACACCTCAGCAAGAAGATAAACAAAAGTAAATAGAGCATTAGATTAACGAGGAAACAAAAGAAAGGGTTTACCAACCCGGCAACAAACTGCAATAAGCAAAAAAGAGGCATGACAGTAAGAAAAGAGTATTGTCTAAAGCACACCAAGTGCGAGCAATAAAATCAGCATGCCCTACAAAGAGTCTGCAACAGCAACAAGACATATACATATATGCCAAAAGAAAGAGAAAACATAAATAGGAAAGGGACTAACAGTCCTAGCACGTGGGTGAGTGGCAGTGTCAAACATGGATCTGAATACGTAACCAAAACCAGATCCAAAAAGGGCTAAGGGGTCAAACAGTGGCAGTACTAGGGACCCACACACGCCAACCCAAACCGGGCAAAAGGCGGTGGCCACATCTCACCACATAAAACCACCCCTCCAGAGGCCACCAAAACACCACCACCTGCCACAACCCAAGAGTCAGCAAGCAAAAAATTAGCCAAACACCCAATACCACCCCTAGAGAAAGGAAAAGTCACACTAACAATCCTAAGGAAACACACGAATCCAAGACAGAATTGTCGAACCACTCGATGCGGCGTTGAGTAATCTCCGCTTACTTGACGCCGAAAATACTGAGCCGCAAATCCTACGCTAGGAGACGGCGTTGAGTGAACTCGGCTCACTCGACGCTGTCAGCGCTTTCCACTTGGGGTAACGTAAGTTTTAGTCAAACCGCAGCCTAAACTCTCTCAACGCGTGAAAACAAGGAGTTGGAAATTTAATCCCAACCCTCCGTTCCATCCTAACTACTCGAGGCTACCGCAACTAAACCTAAATTGTTACTAACCACAGCTCACCATAACTCTAGCTACCCACTGTACACCAAGACCTCAGACAATGAGAGAACATTGATTTAAATTTAAAAAGAACAATGAAACAGCCCATGGATGAAATGAAGGAAGAAGGCATCCTATTGTTCTAATTTCTAAGGAGGAAAGAAAATAATTAAAAACAGAAGTATTGCACAGGAAAAAGAGAACAGAGCAAGTGTTAGAATAATTTGGCAAGGGCAGGGAGCCACTTGGCTCTACTCTAGGAAAAACAACAGCTAACACCCAAGTTTGGCACCGGCGGCAAGATCGGCCACCTAGAAGACCAAAACTGAAACTTGAGGAAAAGAAAAGAAATCAGATATCTAGAATCAACCCTAAATCAAGAAAAACTTACATGGAAGGAAGATCTAGACGAGAGCAAGCCAAATCCGCTATCACACGAGAAAAACGGGCTCTAACCCTCCCGAAAGCGCCGGCCAAAACAACCACCACCTCCTCTCAAAACCTTCCGCTGGAAGCTCTCCAGACTCGGGAACGATGGAAATGAGGAGGAAAAACGGTTCACGGCAACAAAAGATGATCTCAGGAGAAAAATTACGGAACACGCCCAAGACACGCCCGTGACACGGCCCGACACGCCCGTGTCACGAGGCGTGTACTTACTCGACGAACGTTGATCTACACTCGACGAAAACACGGGACACGCCCCAGACACGCCCGTGTCACGGGGGTGTACTCACACACCTACCCACTCGACGACCGTCGATCTCAGCTCGACAAAACAGGTGACACGCCCTATGAAATGCCCGTGTCACAGGCCGTGTACCAACTCAAACACCACTCGACGATCGTGGAGCGCCGATCGTCGAACGGAGAGACACGCCCCGTGTCATGCCCGTATCCGATACGACACGCCCGTGACACGGCGTGTTCTCACTAAAACTCCGCCTGACGACCATCGAGCGCAGCTCGACGAAGGGGGACATGCCCTGTGACACGCCCTGTGACACGCCCGTGTCACAGGCCGTGTTCCTACAAAAACCCCGTCGACCAAAAATTCATCGACCAGCGAAACGGGAGCTCTACCCGAGCGATTTCTACATCCTGATTCCTCCATAAAACCTTACATAATAATAGTTTTCTTCCGCAGCGCACGAACCTAAGAATCCAGAATGCGGACAGGCACCTCCACATAAGAAAGATTCGCTCCAACTGAGGCACAGAATCCAAAACCTGCCTGTCATTCATTACACATTTCCACAGCTGACTGACGTGGAAGACATCATGCACGCCAGGAAATTTACGGGCAAAGCCAGCCTATAAGCTGATATCCCAATCTGCTCAACAATCGGAAACGACCCCACGTACCTCGGGTCCAACTTCCTGTTCTTGCCAAACCGCTTGACTCCGATCAACGGGGAGACCTTTAAGAACACTGAGTCCCCCACCACAAATTCCAAGTCCGATCTATGCCGATTGGCGTTTTTCTCATATCTCTCCTAGGCTATCCGAAGCTTTTCCCGTATAAGCTTCACAGCGGTTTCCATCTCCTCGAGCGCTTCTAGACCCAACAAAGGTCTCTCGCCAACCTCAGCCCAAACAAGGAGTCCTGCAGCGCCTCCAGTACAAAGCTTCAAAGGAGCCATTTGCAAGCTTTCTTGATAACTGTTGTTATACACAATTCCATAAGACACAAGCGCTCATCCCACGCTCCTCTGTGGTCCAGAATATAGTATCGGGTCATATCTTCAATAATCTGATTTACCGCTCCGTCTGACCATTGGTCTGCAGATGATAAGCCGTGGAATATTCAAATCTGTACCCAACCCTTCTTGAAGGCTCTTCCAAAAACGAGACGTAAACCTGGAGTCTCGATCTGATATGATACTCACGGGTACACCATGCAATCTAATAACCTCATCCAGATATAGCTCGGCTATCTTCCTCATCGGATAATCGATCTTAAATGGTACGAAGTGAGCACACATCGTCAATCTGTCTACGATCACCCAAACTGAATCATGCCTTTAGGAGATCTCGGTAAGCCTGTAATGAAATCCATCGAGATACTCTCCCACTTCCACATTGGAATCTCCAAGGGTCAGCTTGCCACCAGGCCTCCCATGGTCGGCTTTCACTCGCCTGCAGGTGCAACACTCTGAAACAAATTTGGCTATGTCCTTCTTCATCCCATACCACCAGGCAATCTGCTTTAAATCATGATACATCTTGGTAGACCCTGGATGGTAGGTAACACTAGATCCGGGGCTTCTCTGCACACCATATCCCGGATATCTCCAACTGCGGGGATGCAAAACCTGCCACGATACTTCAAGGTACCTGCATATCTACAGAGAAATCTGGTAGTTCACCTTTTTCAGCTTGAAGATACAAATGCAGAAGATCGGGATCATCCTTCTGATGCAGTCTCGTAAGCGCAATCCACGAAGGTTCTGCCACTACCAAGCTACTCTGCGAATCGCAGCTTCCCACAGAAATGTCCATCAAAGAAACTCTTCCACTAGACGCTCGGCGGAGAGATTGAAAATCTTACCTGACTTCCGACTCAGGGCATCGGCCATCACATTCGCTTTACCCGGATGTACTGGAATTCAACATCATAGTCGGCCACGTACTCCAACCACCGCCGCTGGCGCAGATTCAATTCTTTCTGAGTGAAGACATATTTCAGACTCTTATGATCCGTGAAAATCTTACACTGCGCGCAGTATAGCAAATGCCTCACAATTTCAACTCATAGATCACAGCTGCAAACTCCAGTCATGCGTAGGGTAATTCCTCTCGTGAGTCTTTAGCTTCCTCGACCCGTACGAAATCACCTTCCCGCCATGCATCAATACGTAGCCTAGTACGACATGCGACACATCCACATATTATATCATACTCACTATCTTCAGTAGGCAAGGACAAAATTGGAGCTGAACATAACCTTCTTTTTAGTTCCTCAAAAGCCTCCTCACATTTGCCATCCCATATGAAGGCTACATTCTTCTCCGTCAACCTAGTCAATGGCGCAGACAAGGTAGAGAATCCCTCTACAAATCTTCTATAATATCCAGCCAAGCCCAAGAAGCTTCTGATCTCTTGGAGTAACAGGCCTCGCCCATTCCATAACAGCAGCGATCTTTTCTGGGTCCACCGATATTCCCTCCTTATTCACCACGTGGCCGAGAAAAGAAACTTGAGGCAACCAAAATTCGCATTTGCTCAGCTTGGCGTATAGCTTATGGTCTCTCAGAGTCGCCAAGATCAGTCGCAAATGTCGATCATGCTCCTCCGCATCTCTAGAGTACACCAAAACATTGTCTATAAAGACAATCACAAACTTATCTAGAAATCCTTGAAAACCCTGTTCATCAGATCCATGAATGTCGAGGGCGCATTCGTCAAACCAATGACATAACCAAAAACTCAAAATCCATGACGAGAGCGGAACGCCGTCCGCGGAACATCTGACTCCCGAATCCTCAACTGGTGATAGCCCGAACGAAGATCTATCTTGGAAAACACGGCACTACCACGTAGTTGGTCAAACAAATCGTCAATTCGAGGAAAAGGGTACATGTTCTTAATAGTAACCTTGTCCAGCTCTCTATAGTCGATGCATAGCTCATCGACCCATCTTTCTTTTTAACGAACAGCACTGGTGCACCCCAAGGTGAAGAACTCGGCTTATGAAACCTTTTGCCACATCTCATCCAGCTGAATTCGCAACTCTTCAGCTCTCGCGGGGCCATCCGGTACGGCGCCTTTGCAATAGGACGCGTGCCTAGCTCCAAATCTATAACAAACTCGACATCTCGATCGGGTGGAAGACCGAGAAGATCATCAGGAAACACATCAGAGAATCACATACCATAGGAATCTCTTCAAACGCGGCACCCTAACAAATGTCCCTACCAGAGAGACCACACAGGCAAAACAGCCAGAATCAAGCAACTTCCGAGCACGCACCGTAGAAATGACTGGAGACTCCTGGAGATAATACCCATAAATGCTCCCTGGCTGACGTTGTCTTGACGAAGTCCAGCAGCGCTTACCCTTGCAATGGATCACACATCGTACCTTGACAACCAGTCCATGCCCAAGATAACATCGAAGTCCTCCAGGTCAATCACCTTCAGATCTGCCTTGGCTCGAAAATCCCCCAACAAAATCGGACAATCAGGACACCAGGTCCGTAACCACAGAGTCACCGGAAGGGAACTTAACGCAAAAGGCACTACCAACACGATCTAGGCCCAAACTGAATCTCTCCACGAAGGCTCTAGCCACAAACGAGTGGGTAGCGTCTGAATCGAGAGAACGCGCGCCCAGCGGTTCTTTACCTTAAATCGTCCTACAAATAGCGCACGCATCTAAGGCAACAAATGCAAAAACAAACTACAACAAAAAGGAAACATAACGAAACGACTGGGGAGAGTCGAACCTGAAATAACCTGGGTCGAGTCTGCGCTTCGTCTGCCGAAAGCACATTCAGCTTCCCCTTGTTGGGTACATTGGTCAAATGTACCTGATTTGAAGAAGCCTCACCTAACTCAATGATATACATCATAATGTATTTGATGTTTGTTTGAGTTACTTGTGCAGGTTAGGTATTCACTGGACTGAAGCTAAAAGTTTCTAAGTCCATGTGTCGACACCCAGAGGGAAAGTGTCGACACTTGAGAAAGCTTGTATCGACACCCAGACAAGCAGTGTCGACACTTGGAGTAATTGTGTCGACACCTGAGAAGAAGAGTCGACACCAGACAGAAAGTGTCGACACTTGGAGCTGTGTCGACACTCAGTGAAGAAGAATGCAGAAAAGTTGTGTCGACACTTAGCAGAAGTGTCGACACCTAGAAGAGCTGAGTCTACATCAGAAGTGTCGACACTTGGAGTTGTGTCGACACTCAGCAAAATTCTGCAGAGCTAAGGACAGTGTCGACACTCAACACAATGTGTCGACACTCAATCAGCAGAGTCAACATATGAAGAATGTGTCGACACTCAGCACAATGTGTCGACACACACTCAAAGGAGTCAACACTTGAAGCATGTGTCGACACTCAGCACAATGTGTCGACACACAACCAGAAGAGTCAACACTTGAAGAAGTGTCGACACCCAGCACAATGTGTCGACACTTAGTTGAAGACTCTACACTTGAAGAAAGTGTCGACACAAGGAGCTGTGTCGACACTTAGCAAAGAACAGAAAAGTTTACAAAATATTCTAACTACAAGTGTCGACACTAAGGGAATGTGTCGACACTCAGCTGAAGAAACAAAAATTGAAGACTGTGTCGACACCAAGAAGCAGTGTCGACACTTGACAGTTTCAACACATGAAGATGTGTCGACACAAAGGAGACGTGTCGACACTTAGAAGAATTCAACAAGTTACAGAAGATCAAGTACTTGTGTCGACACTTGATTTCAGTGTCGACACTTGAAGAAGAATCTGTGTCGAGATATACAAGGAGTTGTGTCGACACCTTGTAGACTTGTGTCGACACTTACACAACATGTGTCGACACTTGGTCTATAAGTGTCGACACTTAAGAACAGAAAGTCTCGACACTATCTGACAGTTAGAGAATTTCAAGAATTGACTGGATGACATGACAGCTGCCGTTCCAGCCGGTTTACAGCACTTGTCAGAGATGTCAGAAGTCAGTTATGAACCGGACCAGCCGGTTACCATGAAGAAGGCCTATAAATAGGCACAGACTGTTTACAGAAAGGTTGTTGATAAGGTGTTAATAAGAAGTTGAAAAGAAGTATTGTTAAGAAGATTAAGTTCTGACCCAGTGCAGAACAATCTAAGAGATTTGTTCAAGGGGTTGCTGATCAAGTTATCCAAGTGATACAAATCAAGAAGATCTTGTTGTCCAACAGCAGATCTAAGAAGTTGGAGAGAGAGAGCTCCAATCAAAATTCAGTCTTTGGAACTAAGGCTGAGAAGAAGGATTCAGAATCATCTGGATCTCAAGAAGCAGAGGTCAAGGATCAACTGCAGAGGATTCAGACTAATTCAGTTCTACTCAAGAAGGTTTGAAGGAAGCTAAGTCAGTTTGGATCTAGCTGAGTTCTTCCAAGAACTCTTCAAGAAACTCTCAACTCCTCTCTTATTTTCTGAGTTGTAGAGTTAGTTATTGTAATTCAATTTAACTTGTAGATCCATTGGATCTGAGTGAATTGTAAGCCTATATTATAAAGGCTGAGGGTAGGGCTTGGTTGCCTGAGTGTAGGAGTTGAAGAACTCTGAGTGTAGCCTTAATTGGCTGAGTGTAGGCCTTGATTGGCTGAGTGTAGGCCTGGGTGGCTGAGTGTAGGCCTTGGTGGCTGAGTGTAAGGCTTTGGGCCTGAGGTGTAGGAACCTAGTTGGGTTCTGAGATAGTGGAGAAGTTTGGCCGAATCTAGTACACTGCTAGATAGGCGAAGGGGGAAAGTGGATGTACCCAAAGATTGGGGAACCACTATAAATTTGTGTGTCTGCTGTGCTGTGCTGTGCTGTGGATTAGCAGTTTATATTTTGTTATTTCTGTTAGCTGTAGAAATCTGTGAGATAACTGTTTTGCTGCCAACAAAGTTTCAAAAAGGTTTAGGTCACCTATTCACCCCCCCCCCCCCCCTCTAGGTGTTTAGGTACCATATCTTTCAAGTGGTATCAGAGGGAGGTTCCTCAAAAAGGACTAACTGTCTGAGGAGATCCAGTTTGGCAGATTCAGTGTAAGTCAGAACACAGTTTCAAGAAAATCAAGAAACATGGGTTCTTCAGAGAATCACAAGGAATTGGGTTCAATGAAACTGCCCATATGCAGAAAAGAGATCTTTGGGATCTGGAAAGAAAGGGTTAGGCTATTTATGGAGGCCTCTGACCCTAGAATCTACATCACAGTCAAAGAGGGGTCATATGTGCCTATGAAGGTTTCAGTTTTGGATGCTACACAGAGAACTCCAAAGGATTTCTCTGAGATGACTAAGGATGAAATTGTCCTAGCCACTATGGACAAGAGGGCACAAAACATTATAGTAAGTGCCATTGATGATGCCACTTTTCAGAACTTAATTCACTGTAAAACAGCAAAAGAGATGTGGGATACTCTCATTGTCTATATGGAAGGTTCTGAAGAAGTTAGGCAAGATAGGAAGTCCTTGCTTAATCAAGAGTATGAGAGCTTTAGGCAAGGAAGAGGAGATAGCATCACTGAATGCTACAAGAAGTTCTATAGAATTGTTAATGAACTCATGTCCTATGGAAGAGAGTTCACTAACTATGAATTGAATGATAAGTTCTTAAGGTCCCTAACCAAAGATTGGGACACCAAGATCTGTGCCATCAGAGAAATGGCAAAGTTGGGAGAAATTCCTCCTCCCACACTGTTTGGCAAGTTGTTGTCTTATGAGATGCAGCTGTCAGTGAGAAAAGAGGAGAAAAAATCAACAAGGACTGAGCACAGGGAAAGGACTGTTGCCTTCAAGTCAGAAGTACCTAGAAAGGGCAGGACTAAGTCATCAACTCCTCCTCCAGAGGTAGTTGAATCAGAATCTGATGAGTCTGTTAGCACAAAGTCTACAAGCAGTGAAAGTGATGAAGACTTTGCTGCATTCACCAGACATTTTCAGAAATTCCTGAAGAAGAAACAGTGGAGGTCCAGACCTTCATTTTCCAAAGGGAAAGAAGTCCAGTATCAGGAGAAGAAGCCTTCAAAGAAGGACAAGAAAAAGACAAAGACTAGCAAGGCAACTGGGTCTAAGATAGTGTGTTACTGCTGCAATAGACAGGGTCATGTTATTGCAGATTGTCCTGAGAGAAGAAAAGAATCCAGTGACAAAAAGAAGACTCACTTCAAAGGAAAGAAGGAGAAGTCCTTTGTTGCAAAGAATGAGAAGACTCTTTCAGACATTTCTTCTTCAAATACTGAGACAGATGCTGAAGCCTACATAGGGCTATTTGTTGAAGAAGAAGAAGAGTTTATGCAGATCTTGGAATCAATCTATGAACAAGAAGAGTGTCAGTGCCAAGGACTGATGGCATTGACTGAAAGTACCAAAATCCTGGAGCAGTCAGGACCTAGTCAGGTACAAAGTCCAACTCAAAGTTCAGATTCCAGTTCTAGTTCAGAGTCAGATTCATCTTCATCAAGTGATGGAAGTGCTTCTGAATCTGAGGGAGATATTCATCAGCTCTTAGATGAATATAAAGTACTGTTGCAAGCCTATAAGAAAAGCAAGACCCTAGCCAAAAGTCAGGCAAAGGAGATTGCTGATCTCAAGGCAGCTGCAACAGATTTTGAGAAGAAATTTGATCAAAAGCTCAATGAGGTAGCCAGGCTGAAACACATTACTGTGATTCAGATGGGAACTATCACCTATAAAAATGATCAAATTAAGAGACTGGAGTTCAATCTTCAGAAGGAAAGAGAGCTAGTTGCTAGTTTTCAAAACCTAAATCAGTGCTACCCTTGATTGATGAATTTGTTCATCATAAAGGAAAGGCTGGATTGGGTTTTATTAAACCAGCTAGGACTATTCAGGATCAGTCCAAGTCCAAGGGCAAAGCCCCAACATTCAATAAGCCTGTGTAGTCAAGACAGCCAAGTCTGTACCTAAGCAAAGGTACAACAAGTTTGAATGCTGGTGTTGTGGCAAAGTTGGCCACTTTGCCTTGGACTGTTGGCACAATGCAAGTGCCAATGGGAGTAGCAAGCTACCTGGTGGAAAGCCAGTAGGTAGCTATGTCATGTTGCAAACTAACAATCACCAAGGACCCAAGTTTACTTTGGGTTCTAAGGTTCATTAATTTGTTTTGCAGGTGAATCCAAGTGGCCATACCCCAACATGGTACTTGGATAGTGGATGTTCCAGACATATGACTGGAACAAGGGGACTACTGAAGGACTACATTCCAATCAAAAATGGTCCTAAAGTGACCTTTGGTGGTTCTGAAAAAGGAATCATCAAAGGGTTTGGTAACATTTCTTCAAACCTTGTTACCATTACTCAAGTGGCTTATGTTAAAGGGTTGAAACACAACCTTATAAGTATAAGTCAGTTAAGTGATGTAGGGTATGACATCTCATTTGTTAAAAATGGTTGTCATATCAAGAGGTCAAGTGATCAAGAGATCATTTTGACAGGATATAGAAAAAGGAATGTCTACTGTCTAGACATCATGATTGAGAACAATGGTTCTCCTGTTTGTCTTGTAGCTGATGAGACAGTCTCTCATTGTGTCAAGTGGCACAAGAGGCTAGCTCATCTTAACTACAAGACTATTAGCAAACTCTTTAGTAAAGAGTTAGTGAGGAATGGTCCTCAAGTTAAGTGTGTTAAAGATGGCATTTGCTCAGCTTGTCAAAAGGGCAAGCAGACCAAATCCACCTTTAGAAAGCATTAGACAACAAAGATGCTGTGAGGTGCTTATACCTCTTGCATATGGATCTCTTTGGTCCAATGCCAGTTCACAGCTTAGGTAGGAAGGTCTATACCTTTGTAGTTGTTGATGACTACTCAAGGTTTTCCTGGGTGTTCTTCTTAAGGCAGAAATCTGAAACACCTAGTGTCTTCTACAGCTTTGTCAAGCAAATTCAGAATGAATAAATAGTACTGTGGTCAAAATTAGAAGTGACCATGGTACTGAGTTTCAATCTGAAAGCATGACAAAACTATGTGAAGACTATTGGGATATTTCAAGAATTCTCTTCACCTAGAACACCTCAGCAAAATGGCATTGCTGAGAGGAAGAATAGAACCTTGATAGAGGCTGGTAGAACCCTACTTAGTGATACATCACTGCCTGAGTATTTCTGGGCTGAAGCAGTTAACACTGCATGCCATGTGATAAATAGGGCTACCATCACTAAAAGGTTAAATAAGACCCCCTATGAAGTTGTGAAAGGCAGGAAACCAAACCTATCCTATTTCAGGATTTTTGGTTGCAAATGCTTCATACTTAACAATGGGAAGTCTTACTTAACTAAGTTTGCTGCCAAGTCCCAAGAGGGAGTGTTTGTTGGGTACAACAATAATAGTAAGGCTTATAGAGTCTACAACTTGACTACACAAGTTGTAGAGGAGTCTGTGCATGTAGTTTTTGATGAGACACAACTATTAACAATGAGTTGTCTAGTAGTGTGTGCAGCCCCACAGGTCTTACTAAGAAGATGGACAAGCTAACCATAGAAGATGTACCTGCTGCAAGACAGCAAGTAGAAGAAGATGGCTTATGTCCAGGGGGAGAACTACATGTACCAGGAGCTGAAGAAGTACAAGGAACTCAGCATGATGAAGATGCTGAAGAAGTACAACCAGAAGTAAGGATGCCTCCAGCCAACAGGCATCTAAGAGATCATCCAGTAGAGCTGATTATTGGAGATCCAAGACAAGGTGTTCAGACAAGGAGCAGAAATCAGAATGCTGTAGTATATTCAAGTTTTCTGTCTCAAATAGAACCAAAGAAATTTGAAGAAGCTATACAAGATCCACAGTGGACTGAAGCAATGCAGGAAGAGCTTAATCAGTTCAAAAGGTGCAAGGTTTGGGACCTGGTTCCTAAACCTAAAGATACCACAATGTTATAGGAACTAAGTGGATCTACAGAAATAAGTTAGATGAACAAGGGGTCATCATTAAGAATAAAGCAAGACTGGTTGCAAAAGGATATAGGCAAGAAGAAGGTATTGATTTTGATCAAACCTTTGCCCCAGTAGCCAGACTGGAAGGCCATAAGGATGTTCTTGGCCTATGCAACCTATCAAGGATTCAAGGTATACCAAATGGATGTGAAGTCAGCATTCCTAAATGGTAATTTGAAAGAAGAAGTCTATGTGGAGCAGCCATCAGGTTTTGTTGATCCAACTCAACCTCATTATGTCTATAGACTTAGGAAAGCATTGTATGGGTTAAAGCAAGCTCCTAGAGCTTGGTATGAAACCCTATCTAGTTTCCTCATTGAGAACAAGTTCACAAGGGGGAAAATAGATAAGACTCTATTCCTTAGGGAATCTAGAGGCAAAGTCATACTTGTCCAAATATATGTAGATGACATTATATTTGGGTCTACTGAAAGCAGCCTTTGCAAAAAGTTTGCAAAGCTTATGCAAGTCAATTTGAGATGAGTAGTATGGGAGAACTGAAGTTTTTCTTGGGTCTCCAAGTTAAACAGACTGAAAGTGGCTTGTCCATATGTCAGTCCAAGTTCACCCTAGAACTCATAAGGAAATATGGTATGGATTCATCCAGTACCATGAAGACTCCTATGGGGTCAAGTATGTCTCTTAGCAAGGATGATGCAGGGAAACCTGTAGATGAAACCTTGTATAGAGGGATAGTTGGCTCCTTACTATACTTGACTGCAAGTAGGCCTGACATTATGTATGCTACATGTGTTTGTGCCAGGTATCAAGCCTGCCCTAAAGAGTCTCACTTGACTGCAGTCAAGAGAATTTGAGATATCTAAAGGGCACTCCTTATCTAGGCCTCTGGTACCCTAGGAATGGAGATTTTGATCTAACAGGTTATTCAGATGCAGACTTTGCAGGATGCAAAGAAGGATAGAAAGAGCACTACTGGAACCTGTCAATTCCTAGGTGGAAGACTCATTTCATGGAGCAGCAAAAGCAGACTAGTGTGGCTATCTCCACAGCTGAGTCAGAATATGTAGCTGCAGGAAGTTGCTGTGCTCAACTTCTATGGATTCAACATCAGCTAGAAGACTATGGATTTCAGGTAAGTAGAACTCCACTTTTCTGTGATTCTACAAGTGCTATTTCAATAGCTAATAATCCTGTATCACATAGTAGAACTAAACATATTGAGATTAAATATCACTTTCTTAGGGAGCATGTAGAAAGAAATGATATTGCACTTGAATATGTTAAAACTGATAATCAGATAGCTGATATGTTTACTAAGCCCTTAGAAGAAGCTAAGTTCAATAGGTTCAAAATTGAACTAGGTATGATAAACTTAGACTAAGTTTACAGAACTAAAAATTGGCTAAGTAAAAAGGTGTCGACACATAGACAAGTCTATGTCGACACAGAATAGTAAGTGTCGACACTTCAGGAAAATGGTGTCGACACATCTAGGAAGTTGGTGTCGACACTTCAGAATGTTAGTGTCGACACATGTCGAGTTGGTGTCGACACATCCAATGAGTGTCGACACTTAAGTTTTACTCAGAATTTTCTAAGTAACGTCTCGACTACATGTCGAGTAGTGTGGTGTCGACACATAACCAAGTGTCGACACATAAAATCTGTTGACTAAACTTGTGTCGACACATGAGTGTCGAGACATTATAAGTCAGTGTCGACACTTATTGCCAGTGTCGACACATCTTTAGTAATCCATCCCGCCTGTTCGTCTTCAAACCAGAAAGGTATAAATAGGATTCTGTCTTTGTTTGTCGACACGCTTTCAGAGTTTCGAGACCAAACTACTGTGTCGACATTTCTCTTTTCTAAAGACTAATTCTACAAACCCTAATGGCTCCCAAGCTCGAGGAGAACGTCAATGAAGGCTATGAACTGGTTCGTGGCGCGTTCGACGATGGCGATCAAGAAATCAAATCGGTGGTAACCCTAGTCACCGATTCTGGATTGGAGTACTTGGTTTCAGAACCAACCAAAATATGGAAGAAGGAAGTTCTTGAATTCCTTACTGGAGCTTCTGTAGATGACTCAGGTTACAGAATCAAATCAAGAGTGCATGGAACCAAGGTCAAGATTTCACCCAAAACTCTGAGAAAGGTACTTCAGCTACCTAAAATTCAAGCAGAAGAGGAAGTGACTACATCTAAGACCAGGGAAGCACTTACCTGGTGTGGTCTAGATCCTAAGATGAAGATAGGATCTGTATTCAACAGGAAAGGAATGAATAACCAAGGAAAATTCTTGTCTGAAAGTGTGGGAAAGTTATACTCAGCAAGACTGGAGGCATGACAGGGTGTCAGCCTCCATGTTCAGTGTTATGACCAGAATTATCTTCAACCTAAAACAGACTGGTCAATGGTGTTATGAGAAAATTAAGGAGAGCTGAAGAAGCCCAATCTGGGCAGGAATACTAAGTCTCTACCTGGCTGGTACAATACCAGAGGTAATGAGCAATGCTGCTGGTAGCAAAATCAATCACATGAGAAGGATGGATATGAGATATTTTCCAAGGTGGGAAAGAGTACTATCTAAGGATACCTACCCCAGAGAAGCAAGTTTCTAAGAAAGATTCACCTCCAAAGAAGAAGAGGAAGATAGCTCCTGTGACACAGGAGTCCTCCAGCAGTTCAGGTAGTGAAGAACAAGTTGTTTTCACTCCTGATAGTCAAGAGGAAGTGGCTGCAGAGAAGTCTCCTGCTCCTCAAGAGACAGCTGAAATCCAGGGGAGCTGCCTCAGCTAGCCCCATCCAAGCCAGGGGAGCTTCCAGCATTAGAAGAACCCTCTACTCTGGACAGTGAGCAAGCCACAATATTAAGAGGTACTTACTGACCTCAATACTTTAGATTTTTCTGTAAAGAGATTCTGATTGTCTGATGTCCATCAGCAAACTCAGCAAGCAAATCAAGAACCAGATGTTGTTCTTCCAAGACACATCAGTATCCTAGAAGTGGTTCCTGATAAAGTAGTTGATGAACCCAAGTACTTCTCCTGCACAGTCACCAGTGAATACACAAGGAAGACCTATTTCTTGAATTTAGATCAAGAGACTTTGACATGGATAAGTTGCTGCTGCTGAAGAGAAAGGGTGCTGCTGCTGAGGGGGAGCAACTGCAAGTACGGAAGAGCCTATAAGGCAAGCAAGTGAGAAAGCACTAAGATGTGCAAGCTGACAAACCATCAAGCCCTAAGGACAGGGTTGATATCGCCAGTACTTCAGAGTCTGAGGAAGAGGAGCTGAACAAGCTAAAAAGAAGAAACTCTTTCTTCAAGAAGAAGAAGTCCAGAGCTACAAGAAAGCCTACAATCATTGCCCACAGCCTATAGTTCAACAAGCTCCAACTACTGATTATAGTGCTTTACTGCTTGCAATGCAAATCAAGATGGATGAACAAAGGAAGCCTTAGAAACTTATGTTGATGAAGGGCACAAAGCACTACAATCTGATCTGGGCCAGGAAATCAAGTCCATAAGGTTTGAAATGAACCTTAATAAAAGGGAGATGACTGATTGTTTTACCAAGGGTGCTAATGCTGTGGTATATCTGGCTAAACATCAAGAAACAATTAAAGAGAAAATGGATGATATAGCACTCAAGCAAGGCTATGTGCTGGAAAATCAGTTGAGAATGAATGATAATCTGACTGCATCTCACAATGCAATAGTCACTGAACTCAAGAATAAGACAGATGAACCTTCAACTTCTTTGCTGCTGCCAAAGCTGATTTTGATAAACTCTTTCAAGCAGAGATTGCTGCTGTCAAGACTGCCATAAAAGACTCACAGAAGGTCATTTCAGAACAGCTTACAAAGCTTAGACCTTTCTTTAAAGAGGGCATAAGGTATTTGGATAGCCAAATCCGATTCCAGAAAGATGATGTGAGAGATCATGTGGCCCAAGAAGTCATAAAGGGGGAGAGAGTGTTAGTCAAGGCCAGTTCTGAGCATGCAAAATGGATTTCCAATTCTATCAGGGCTACACTTGGATATCCTCCCCTGTGTGATGACAATGAAGTGGCTGAATCTGGTATTCAAAATGCATATCTTGGAGGTGAGCAACAAGCAGTGGCTGATGTAATCTATCCACCTCCAGACTTTGAAATGATTCATGCAGATATAAGCACAATGTATAGTCCACCTGCTGGCAAGCCTAATATTATTCTGGAAAAGGTTGTTCAACCTATCTCAGCTGCAATGCAAGAGGCTTTGGACAAGAAGAAGAAACTAGGCTGTCAAAGAAGAAGTTTAGGGAAATTGCTGAGCAAAAGCCAGATTTTGAACAATGGAGCCCTACTTCTAGAAACATAATTCTCACAGCCTGGAAAGCTGCCAAGGACAATGCCCATGAGAGGAACAAGTGGTTCTCAGAGGCTGAATGGAGAAAGCATGAGAGTAGGCATGAAGCAATTGTCCAATTTAGAAGGAAGGCTAAGTTAGGAAAGCTACCTCCAACAGCTGTGGAGCCTAGCAAGTACTTTCCTAAGCCCTATCATTATTTTGAAAGACAAAAGATCAAGGCTGAAGAACAGAAGAAGAAGGACTCTAAAGGGAAGAAGACTGCTGAAGCTGAGCCTGCTGCTGCTGCTGCTGTGAAAGCTCAAGTCAAAGCTGGAAAGGCATTGTTATTAAAGAACCTGATCAGCACTAGATTAGGAATTAACTTGATGCTTGTTGTAATCTGTTAAGTGATAAACATTGTAATACTTCATTGAAAATGTATAAGGAACATTATTGGGACAGTATATGATAAATATAGTATGAATGTTCTGAAATATGTGTGTTTCTTAATTGTTCTGCAATGTTTAATAAGTATACATGTGTGCTTTATTACATGTTCAAGTTTACCCTGTTGTCATTTATATGCTTTACATCATTTTGTAATTTTTAATTATGAGTGGTGTATATCATTGACTAAGGGTTATGACTTCTCCAAATAGGGGGAGATTGTTGGGTACATTGGTCAAATGTACCTGATTTGAAGAAGCCTCACCTAACTCAATGATATACATCAGAATGTATTTGATGTTTGTTTGAGTTACTTGTGCAGGTTAGATATACACTGGACTGAAGCTGAAAATTTCTAAGTCCATGTGTCGACACCCAGAGGCAAAGTGTCGACACTTGAGAAAGCTTGTGTCGACACCCAGACATGCAGTGTCGACACTTGGAGTCATTGTGTCGACACCTGGGAAGAAGAGTCGACACCAGTCAGAAAGTGTCGACACTTGGAGCTGTGTCGACACTCAGTGTAGAAGGATGCAGAAAAGCTGTGTCGACACTTAGCAGAAGTGTCGACACCTAGAAGAGCTGAGTCAACATCAGAAAGTGTCGACACTTGGAGTTGTGTCGACACCAGCAAAATTCTGCAGAGACTAAGTACAAGTGTCGACACTCAACACAATGTGTCGACACTCAATCAGCAGAGTCAACATATGAAGAATGTGTCGACACTCAGCACAATGTGTCGACACACACTCAAAGAAGTCAACACTTGAAGAATGTGTCGACACTCAGCACAATGTGTCGACACATAACCAGAAGACTCTACACTTGAAGAAAGTGTCGACACAAGGAGCTGTGTCGACACTTAGCAGAGAACAGAAAAGTTTACAAAATATTCTAAGTACAAGTGTCGACACTAAGGGAATGTGTCGACACTCAGCTGAAGAATCAAGAATGAAGACTTGTGTCGACACCAAGAAGCTATGTCGACACTTGACAGTTTCAACACATGAAGATGTGTCGACACAAAGGAGATGTGTCGACACTTAGAAGAATACAGTTAAAGGATGAAGTACAAGTACTTGTGTCGACACTCAATTTCAGTGTCGACACATGCAGAAGAAACTGTGTCGAGACATACAAGGAATTGTGTCGACACCTTGTAGACTTGTGTCGACACTTACACAACATGTGTCGACACTTGGTCTATAAGTGTCGACACTTAAGAACAGAAAGTCTCGACACTAACTGACAGTTAGAGAATTTCAAGAAGTGACTGGTTGACATGACAGCTGCCGTAATCCAGCCGGTCTACAGCAACTGTCAGAGAAGTCAAAGTCTGTTATAAACTGGATCAGCCGGTTACCATGAAGGAAGCCTATAAATAGGCACCCACAGTTTACAGAATAAGAAGTGAAGTTGTTAAGTGGTCAAGTTGTTCACAATCATTACTTGTTGTGAGAATAATTGAAGTAGTTGATCAGATTAAATCAAGAAGTGATACATAAGGATCAACACAAGAAGATCAGGCAGTCCAACTGCAGATCTAAGTAGTTGGAGAGAGAGAGCTCCAACTAAGATTCAGTCTTTGGAACTAAGGCTGAGAAGAATAATTCAGAGTCATCTGGATTTCAAGAAGCAGAGATCAAGGATCAACTGCAGAAGATTCAGACTAATTCAGTTCTACTCAAGAAGCTTTGAAGAAAGCTAAGTCAGTTTGGATCAAGCTGAGTTCTTCCAAGAACTCTTCAAGAAACTCTCAACTCCTCTCATCCTTTCTGAGTTGTAGAGTTAGCATTTGTAATTTCTATTTTAACTTGTAAGATCCATTGGATCTGAGTGATTGTAAGCCTATTTTATAAAGGCTGAGGGTAGGGCTTGGTGCCTGAGTGTAGGAGTTGAAGAACTCTGAGTGTAGGCCTTTAATTGGCTGAGTGTAGCCTTGATTGGCTGAGTGTAGGCCTGGGTGGCTGAGTGTAGGCCTTTTGGCTGAGTGTAAGGCTTTGGGCCTGAGGTAGGAACCTTGTTGGGTTCTGAGCTAGTGGAGAAGTTTGGCCGAATCTAGTACACTGCTAGATAGGCGAAGGGGGAAAGTGGATGTACCCAAAGATTGGGGAACCACTATAAAATCTTGTGTATTCTGTGCTGTGACTGTACTGTGTTGAGAATTGCTGTGTGCTGTGATTACTTATTCAGAAATCTGTGTTATAAACTGTTGACTGCCAACAAGAATTAAGAAAAGGATTAGGTCACCTATTCACCCCCCCCCCCCTCTAGGTGTTTAGGTACCATATCTTTCATTAAGACTAGAACTCCGGTTACACACCATGGAGTAAATGCTCAAGAGAGTTGTCGTTGGGTTGTGGCCCTGATACAGTGGTGGGAAACTGGTTCGCCGGTACACCAAGAATGTGCCCTGAGTGCACGGATCGTCGGGTCGGGTGGCTGACGGTTGGGATGGCATGTGTGTGCGTGAGAAGCACATTTGTATGAATTATATACATGTGTTGGGTATTGTACTCACGATTACCTAGATTTGAGGAAGCCACCTGTCAAGCTAAGATGAATTCACAATGTATTTGATGAAACATCTCAAGTTGTGCTTGCAGTTCCTCCACGCTAAGTGCACACCAATGTCAGGGTGTAGTAGGTCAATATACACGGGTCTGCACGACGTAATCCCTCGTTGAGCAGATCAGTGTGTTGGCCTATGTGTACTCTCTCTATTGGAGTGCACTTACTTTCAAGTACAGGGCCGTTCATATGCAGGAGAAGACAAGGAGCATGGAGGATCGAGGAGCAGCTCCTGGGTGGAAGACGAAAATTCATCCACGCCGAATCGACGAGAATCATTAGTGATTCTCGCCGACTCCTTCTGGCCACCTCTAAATGGTGCCAAGTAAGATTCGGCGAGAATCACTAGTGATTCTCGCCGAACCAGTGGCCAAGGAGCTCATGTATACCAAGTGAAATTCGTTGAGAATCAATAAGTGATTCGGCGAGAATCACTGACGATTCTCGACGAATCGTCGAGAATCACTTGGTGATTCTCGCCGATTCGTCGAGAATCGTATGCGATTCTCGCCGATTTTTCCTTGGCGTTTTCTCTAGAATTTCCTGAACCGGATTCTGCCTTCAGACTAGCTTGAACCGGACTAGGGATTTCAAGTGTGGGTCCCACAAACGGTCATATTGGAAAGCATCTACAGTATATATACTCCAGTATTTTGAACAGTAAAGAGCACGGAGAAAAGAAACAAAAAACCGAGCCGCAAAAAAACCCTAAATCCGCGACTCCTCTCCGCCACCGCCGTCACGCTCGGGAACGTAGGTCGCCGCCACTGATCGCTCTTCTTCCTGATCTCCGGCGACAGAAGCTTAGCAAAGCTTGTGTCTCACGTGTCTATCCAGAGATCTCTTGTCTCTCGATTTGTAGACCGGGAAAAACTCCCCGTCCGAATCGATCGAGACGACCGATCCTAGAGTGACCGTTGGTAGACAGAGTTTGCTTCACTACGAAGTTTGGATCTCCAAGTTCAGCAGCCGCTCATCATCGTAGCCGCCGATCCCGAAGCTAGCCGCCGCTCGTGTTGCAGCCGCCGGCTCTGGGGAGATCCTCTCCAAGAGAGACCAAGGTTGTAGACTCTTCATCGACTTCAAGAACACGTCGTCGAACAAGAGGAACACCGTAGTCTCCAAAAGAAGTTTGTATCACGCATACATTCTATATTTAATTTTGTTGTAAAGGAACGTTTGTTCCGTATTGTAAGGGTTGGGTGCAACCCGTTTTGTGGGAGTGTTAACTCTCACGTGTGGAAGGGCTCCTTCCGTTAGTGAAGGGATTGTATTTCAATCCCGTTGGAGAAGTGACCGAGTCGTCCCTTGTTGGGGAGATAGGTCGTAGGGGAAGTGGATGTACCCAAGTCGGGGAACCACTATAAATTTGCTGTGTATTCTGTGTGCTGTGCTTGTTGTTTTTATTGTGCAGGTACATCCGTAAATTCCGCAAAAGAACCACACGTCACCTATTCCCCCCCCCCCATAGGTGCACATAGCTGACACTAGGTGGACTTTCAAGTGGTATCAAAGCGAGGTTACTCATCAAAAAGGTTAACACCTTGAGTAGAATCCTGCCACCAGTGTCAGAAGCATGGATCTGGATTATGAGATTCCGCCACTCAAACTCCCGCATGCACAAAGGATTATTATCCCATCTGGAGAATGAGAGTATCCTTTCACCTTGATGCCATCGATCCTCGAGCATCCTTCATCCTGGAAGAGGGTCCGTTTATCCCCATGAAGACCTCCGACTCTGGGATCCTAGTGCCCATGGACGTTGCTGAGATGTCTGAGACGGAACTATCTCTATTTCACTTGGACGAGAGGATTCGACAAATTATCATGGATGTCTGGTCCGGAGCCTCTCGCTCTAGATTGGAAAAATGTCGAACGGCTAAATCTCTGTGGATGATGATCTCAGAGCTGATGGGGGGGTCAGAGAAAGCTGAAATATGCTGTCAATCAGAGGATGAAGCGTATGTGGGGGTCATCACTTCTGAAGATGAATGCAAGGATCCCTCGGATTGCATCAGAGCTCCCGTGTCCGTGTCAGAGACTGACGAGACCAGTGAGGAAAGCAGCTCTGACGAGGACGAAACAATGGTCACTGATTCTAATGACAATAACTCAGATGAGCAGGTAACATCTTTACCCTGCTCCATATCTTTTGACTTTTCTAAAGACAGAAACTGCTCTCCTCCAGAAAATACTGATTCCCTGAAGAGAGCACTTCAGGAAAGCAATCTACTTGCTGAGGAGCAAGCTCGAGAGATTGCTCGACTGAAGATCTTGTTGGTTCTCCAATTGGCGTCCAACAAGGTCAAGGACTCTAAGATCTCAGCTCTAGAGAATAGTCTAGATAATGAGAAACGTATAGTATCAAACTTTTCCAAAGTTGATGCTATAAAGAGAAAGCAAGAAATCGGGTGGATCTCCCGGATTATTCAGGGATGGAGAAATGGGGAAACGGTATTCCGACCCCCCACTCCAAGCAGGAAGGCAACTCATCATGCCTTCAGGTATGACCACAGGAGTAATCGTGGTCACTGCAAGGGTGATTTGTCCCCATGTGGAAACGTCCATAGTGCAAGGGGCGTCATGGCCACCCATGAGGAAATACCTAAGGCTCATTCTGAGCCCTTTGTATTCACGGCCACTGCCACAACAAAGTGTGGATCTGCATGTCCCAGCTCACAGAAGACTTCTCACCATTCGAGGACACGGGATAGGGAGGATAGAGGTCATGATGTCAGGCTTCATGGGGCCTCAGCAAGGGAGATGCCTGAAAGATTGGCACCACCTTCTCGGACTCATAACGCTCACAACATGTATTAGTTCCACCCTTCCACGTGTCACGATGGAAGAGGAATTTGTGTGACAAGAACATGCCCTATCCCGTTTAGACCTAGGACTGTGACTACGTCAGTCACTAGATCAGGTCGAAAACGGCGATACAACATTCACCCTTGTTGGTGCTGCGGCAAAGTGGGGCACTTTGCCATTGACTGTTGGCACAACCCATCTGTGCCCACAGCAAGGGCTTATCCACATTCTAGGGACAGAGGTAGTCTTCCAGACAGGTCTTCTGAAGGAAGGCAGTTGCGTGCTTATGCTAATAGAAACCTAGGACCCAATATGATTTGGGTTCCTAAGGTAAAGTAATTCTGTCTTGCAGGGTAGTCCAGGTCCCCGTGAATACGATGGGGACTGGACAGTAGGTGGAACAAGCGTCTGCAATAACGATGTGCTACCTATTTGAGCATATTCACCTTGAGCCTCTAATGTGTTCTACCTGTGGAACTAAAACGATAACTCTCAAAATCCCAGGTAATTTTGATCAGTTCAAGGACTTGTGTCGTGATGCACCCTCATTCAAAATAAATATATATATATATATTTCTATCCTTGTGTATACGTATACTTATGCTTATCATGTATGTGTGCACCTTACGGAGAGATTAACTCTATGCATGCAAACCATTACACATCAATAAAAGGTTAACAAAGATATGTCATTATAAATTTCGACAAATCACAATTGACATCAAGATGTGTATGGAGAAGTTCCGCTCAAATCCGAATAGATTGTCGTTACAATAACGTGTATTTATTACTCTTATGTTAATTTGACATCCGAAGAATTTGAAAATGTTTCAATTCCTAGTAAGAAAACCCTTAAATTACAATTGGTAAAGAAAGACCTCACTTTCACTGTATATACTAGGAATCCCGCCGAAAGAGCTCGCCGACCCTTGGCATTCACCCCGAATCCCGACGATCTAGATAAATCCCGCCGAACGAGTCACTCGCCCATTCGCCTTCTTCACGACACCCGCAAGACTTCTCCCGCAAGAACTCTCCCGCCGACCCGCAAGAGTTCTCCCGACGACCCGCAAGCGCTCTCCCAAGCTCTTCCGCCGATTCGCCGCAACCCGCAGGAGCTCCCCCTCCGACTCGCCGAAACCCGCAGCTCGTGAAGTCTCCTCCTTAGCTCCCGCAAGGGTCTCGCAAAGCTCTCCTCGAAAGACTCCCGACGACTCACGCCGAAGCTCGCACCGTCGATCTTCCCAAGTCACGATTTTTCTCCGCTCAAACCACCTCACCGACTTCACCTCTAGGTATCCCCTTACCCGAAGCATCCACTAATGAAGTTTTCTTTTTGAAAGTTCATTAACGTTTTGAGTAGGGCTTCTCTCTAGGTCTACAATGGCTCCAAGGACGACTGCAGGGTTGGTCTCTGGCTGCGAGCTGGTTCGCACTGGATTTTCTCATGCCTCGGACGAATTCCGCAATATCATTCTAATGCTGGAAGAGGCTGGGCTAACCTTCGTCCTGGAGCACCCTTGCAAAATTCTTGACAAAGAGGTGATGGAATTCTTCTCTACGGCCAGGCTCCGAGATAGAGACTCCGTAATCAAGAGCAAGGTGGCTGGGACAAAAGTAAAGATGTCTGCCAGCAAGCTGAGTCGCTACCTGCGGCTTTCTAGTTCGGAGCAGGAGGACTATCTAGAGGACGCGGACAAAGCCAGAACTCTCTTGTTCTGCGGTCTTCCAAGAGGCACTCGATCAATAAAGAGAAAAGAGATGAATGAAGAAGGGAAGCTCCTATCTGACGTCATTGGAAAAGTGCTCATCTGCAAACCAGGCTCGCATGATCATATCTCAGGAGATATGTTCAAAATCCTCATAGCTGTTGTCTGCCGCAAGAGGTTCAACTGGGGGGAGTTGCTGTTCCAGAAGATCAAGGACACTCTGGGCACTCCTAGTTTCGGCCGCATCATAAGTCTATATCTCAACCAGCTTAACGGAGACAAGTTCTACATGAGCAAAGGAGTCCCTCTCCACTACTTGAAAAAGATGGATGCTACTGTGTTTGATCGATGGGACGGCGTATCGGGCAGCCTGCTGTGGAGGAGCAAGAGGAAATATCTCCAGCAGCCACCCCCCGTGAAATTCCAGATACCCTGACTGCAGGAATCGAGGGGGAGACTCTACCCCCTCATACGGCTGTAGTTTCTGAAATCGCCCAGGTGGCCAGGGATGCGGTGGCCGAAATTCATGAAGTAAGTGAACCTGAGCTGGAGGATGAGGAGGTCCTGAACAGAAACACTCAAGGAACCGAAGCTGAAGCACTGGAAACTGCTGATCGGGAATTAGAAGAAGCTGCTGACATAGATGACTTCTTGGATGAGGACGGAGAGGACGATGAAACTGAGGGACATGCAGTACTTGAGACTCCGGATACTGTTGAACCTCCATCTGACAAGTCTGCACCAGTGGAGGGGGAGTTAGATAAATCTACAGAGGCAGCCAGCATTCCTCCTTTAGAACCAGTGATTGTATCCAGTTCTACCGACACGTCTGCTGAAATGCAAGGTCCACAAGTGCCTCCGGCTATTCCGTTACGCGATGACCTAGCCACTCACACTGTACACATCATTCAGGGCATCGTAAATGAGCTTAAAGACTCTTTTGATACAGCTCAGAAAACTCTGCTGAAAAGGATTAAGACTTCTGAAAATCTGATGCTCAAGAATATGGTGGAAATCAACCATAAGCTGGACGTGATGGAGAAGAAATTTGAAGAGAAATATACCGCGGCCGGCGAAGCTGTCATACTCTTAATGGCTGTCTTGAAAAAGAATACTGATACCCTGGCTGTCGTAAATCAGAACGCACACGTTGTAGCCAACAACATTCAGCTGTTGATGGTAATATGGTCACTTTAAATGTCAATCAGCAGGCCCTGATCACTGAATTCACCAAGACAACGAAGCATATTGATGACTCCCTACACTCATATGCCAACTGCATAGCTGACGAAGCCAAAAAGGGGGAGAAAGAGTATATAGATAAGTTGGTCGAGCTTCAAGAAAGCATGGATACAAACTTCGCACAATCCAGCAAATATGTCTATGAGAGCTGCTGGTGGATGCTCCAACAGGCGCTGGGTACGTTAGGCGTCGTCCTACCTGACCATCCTGCCGCATTCAGGTTCCTGGACATCTAAGGCCGCTGAGGAAGTAAATATTGCTGAGGATGTAAGTGCAAGTGCTGCAGATATTTTCACAGATGAAGCTGATGCTAGGGCCCTCTCCAAATCTAAACTAAGGAGTATGTTTGACCAGGATGCTTTAGCAAAAGCCAGGGGAAAGAGAAAGTTCAAGAAGGGACATCCAAGGAGACACAGGCTGCAAAGAGAACTCGAATGAATGAGGAGGACGTACGAAATGAAAGGTGGAGTCCAGTTTCAAGGAACATCATCTTAGACACCTTCCGGCTGCAAGAAAGAGGAGAGATCAAGCGAAATGAAGCATATAGCCAGTATGAATGGGAAACGCACAAAGCATTTGAAGCGAAACGCAACATCTTTTTCAGAAACAACAAGGATCTAGATAAAGTTGCTCCTCCTAGGTATTACCCGAAGCCCAAAGAATACATGGAGAGGCAAAGCAAGAAGTACTTGGCTCAAAATCTTAAGGGTGATGTAGCTAAGGACAAATAGTCAACACTTTATAGCTTGTCATTGTGTCTTAAGAACATTTAATGATTATTATTGTCATATAAACAATTCTGGATTATATGTGAATATATTTCTCTTTATATATATATTTGAATTTGTGAATGACTCAAGTCCTGATCTGATTGCATATATTCTCTTGTGCTGCATGTTTAATTTCTGAATGCTATGATTATTATTTGATAAGTGTTATTCATCTTAGCTAGTAGGGTTTTGGCTTCGTCAAATAGGGGGAGATTGTTGGGTATTGTACTCACGTTTACCTAGATTTGAGGAAGCCACCTGTCAAGCTAAGATGAATTCACAATATATTTGATGAAACATCTCAAGTTGTGCTTGCAGTTCCTCCACGCTAAGTGCACACCAATGTCAGGGTGCAGTAGGTCAATATACACGGGTCTGCACGACGTAATCCCTCGTTGAGCAGATCAGTGTGTTGGCCTATGTGTACTCTCTCTATTGGAGTGCACTTACTTTCAAGTACAGGGCCGTTCATATGCAAGAGAAGACAAGGAGCATGGAGGATCGAGGAGCAGCTCCTGGGTGGAAGATGAAAATTCGTCCACGCCGAATCGACGAGAATCATTAGTGATTCTCGCCGACTCCTTCTGGCCACCTCTAAATGGTGCCAAGTAAGATTCGGCGAGAATCACTAGTGATTCTCGCCGAACCAGTGGCCAAGGCGCTCATGTATACCAAGTGAAATTCGTTGAGAATCAATAAGTGATTCGGCGAGAATCACTGACGAATCTCGACGAATCGTCGAGAATCACTTGGTGATTCTCGCCGATTCGTCGAGAATCGTATGCGATTCTCGCCGATTTTTCCTTGGCGTTTTCTCTGGAATTTCCTGAACCGGATTCTGCCTTCAGACTAGCTTGAACCGGACTTAGGGATTTCAAGTGTGGGTCCCACAAACGGTCATATTGGAAAGCATCTACAGTATATATACTCCAGTATTTTGAACAGTAAAGAGCACGGAAAAAGAAACAAAAAACCGAGCCGCAACAAAACCCTAAATCCGCGACTCCTCTCCGCCGCCGCCGTCACGCTCGGGAACGTAGGTCGCCGCCACTGATCGCTCTTCTTCCCGATCTCCGGCGACAGAAGCTTAGCAAAGCTTGTGTCTCACATGTCTATCCAGAGATCTCTTGTCTCTCGATTTGTAGACCGGGAAAAACTCCCCCGTCCGAATTGATCGAGACGACCGATCCTAGAGTGACCGTTGGTAGACAGAGTTTGCTTCGCTACGAAGTTTGGATCTCCAAGTTCAGTAGCCGCTCATCATCGTAGCCGCCGATCCCGAAGCTAGCCGCCGCTCGTGTTGCCGTCGCAGGCTCCGGGGAGATCCTCTCCAAGAGAGACCAAGGTTGTAGACTCTTCATCGACTTCAAGAACACGTCATCGAACAAGAGGAACACCATAGTCTCCAAAAGAAGTTTGTATCACTCATACATTCTATATTTAATTTTATTGTAAAGGAACGTTTGTTCCATATTGTAAGGGTTGGGTGCAACCCGTTTTTTGGGAGTGTTGACTCTCACGTGTGGAAGGGCTCCTTCCGTTAGTGAAGGATTGGATTTCAATCCCGTTGGGAAGTGACCGAGTCGTCCCTTGTTGGGGAGATAGGTCGTAGGGGGAAAGTGGATGTACCCAAGTCGGGGAACCACTATAAATTTGCTGTGTATTCTGTGTGCTGTGCTTGTTGTTTTTATTGTGCAGGTACATCCGTAAATTCCGCAAAAGAACCACACGTCACCTATTCCCCCCCCCCCCATAGGTGCACATAGCTGACACTAGGTGGACTTTCAACATGCTTGTGAATGTTATGCCTGCAGGGAAGAATACCGCTGCCCCAGGAAAAGGGGTAGGGTCATTATAATTGGGTCAGCTGAACGCTGACCGTTGCTTCTGTTTGCCACCGTTGGGTGGATTGTCCCTGTACAGGTGCTGGAGAGCCAAGTGGGATGCATAAAGGTTGATGTCTCTGCTGCTGCTGCTAGCCCTTGAAGGCTATTTGGAATGATGTGTGTTTTCTTTTATTGTGGTCGGCCTGCGCGCCAATGTTTTGGCCACTGTTTGAAAGACATGTAAAGCCATAAGCCAACTTTCGTGTTGTTGTAAGACATTCCTATTATAGATATACAATGTTGAGTTTGTTTTATCTGTTGTACATTCAAGTGTGGAGTTCAAGTATTAGTATAGGCTTCCACTAGAATGCAATGTGTTAAGGTGCGCTGCACTACTCTTGTATCATCCCGTAACTTTTCCGTCTGTTTTGTGATATATGCTGCGGGGCCCCCGCCGGACCTTCTAGTATATACCATATGAACGGATGGGGTTATTATATTTTGGTATCAGCTGACTCGGTCTTTTCCTCTCGAAGTCGTGGTCGACTTCTTTTGTCGGCTGGCATGCACGTGTCTGTACAAACCAAGTTATACGATTGAACTCCTGAATGTCCATGATAGGAATACAAATTTATGTGTTTAAGGAACCCGCGTGTTCCTATTTTTTTGTTGTTTTCTTGTGTAAGGCCGCTAATGTGTGTGTCTTGTCCACCTTTAGGTGACACGGAGTGGAGCTGGGCAGTCATAGCCCCAGCATTCTGATGAAAGTACGGCACCAGCTGCGGTGCCTACACCTCCACTGTAACACCTCATATCCGTCGCATAGTATATAGCAGTAGGTCCGGCCGGGGCCCGACGCCATATACCATAGATAGACCGGGTGGCTACTCATGGAAACCATCCAACCAATCATAACGTCCTACACAGAGCATTCTAGCAGAAGCAGTTTAATAAGTTGCAATAAAGAACCCAGCACAAAAGCATGAATGTCCACTAATACCAAATAGTAATGTTGTACATACACAAGTACATGCCATAAGGCCTTACAAAATGGTTTACTTGATATTACATGTTTTACAAACCACGGCACGCAGGCCGGTCATACATGAATAAAAGCAGTAAACAATCCTGTTAGGCCTTCGAGGGCTGGCTTCACAATTTGGGCTTTAGCCCGCTATTGACCGCTTGGTCCAGCAGCACCTGCAAGAAACAAAACCACCGCAGGGTAGCAAACAAAAGCAACGGTCAGCAATGCTGACCAAATTATAACGATACCGCCCCCAACTCGGGCGGCGATGCTCCTTCCCTGCATTTCATTAGCATAAGCGAGCAATATATCAATATTCATTTCATCACAGACGTAGGCTCATACGGCCATATACCCCGTGCACTCAGGGCACATTCTCGGTGAACACAGTCTAAGTCTGCTGACTCACAACCGTCCCTTTGGACGGCCAATCAATGAGCAATTTGTCTTCCCGGCATGGGTCACGGTAATTAAAACCATAGACCACCGAAGACCCTCATCTATGCCAATGGCAAGTGCCACGTAACCTTAGGTCTCTTTAACCCGAACGACATAGAACAGGTAGGGTTCCATCTGACCCGTGCTCACATCGCAACGGTAATTTAAACCATATGCGCTGGTCAAACTTCTCCCGAGTCCCGTTTCCATCACAATTCAAATAACTCGGTTATGTTCAAGTTGGCTCTCAGGCCACCAAGTTGGCAAGATCACGCATCCGCCCAGTTTTCTGGGTGCACCTTTGGGTTAATCCCAAAGGTTCTCTGTTGCAATCTACCACGTAGAAAACCCAAAAAACAATCAATCGCACGGAGTCTTCTCCGGCATTATGCAATGCAACATCACCGATCCAGACCAACATGTCCGGATAGGCTTCACACATCATGCCTATGTCTGTTCTCGCTTACGGACTCTACACAACGGGGACTTTACATATCTACCCGAAGGAACGCCTCCAACTCACCGCAAACTCGCGAGAGTGGGCTTCCTATGCAAAGAAGGAGAGGTACACATGCTCAAGAAGAGAATCGTTACCCTAGCATTCTTCTTTGGCGCCATGGAAAAGTAAGCGGTTGAAAAGCACCGCACTCTCTTCGCCTCCGTGGATCCGGAGTCGACTCGCGATTTGGAGCTTCGAAGCTCCTCCAATGGCTGGATCTAGCTTCTTCTTCCTTCCTTGGCTCTCCTCTCTCTCTATACTTTAGAAAGATAACCACTCAAGTAAAAGGGAGGGTTTCAAAGGTCCAATCCGGGTATATACCATCGGGAACAACCCCCAGCCGTTGGATCACCAATTAAAGAAACGAACGGCTTTGATTCGGGCCTGAAATGTACAATCTGGACCGAACACGGCCTGGCACACACCCGTGTCCAGGGCCGTGTCCCCCATTCGCCGTCAAAATCGACGTGCCTGGAACAACATACGGGTATCGAACATGCTCGTGTTCGATCTGACACGCCCGTGTTCCAACGAACACGGCCGTGTGGTTGGCTGTGTGCCCCCAACGATTTATCCCGAAAACAACCCGAGAACAACACGGGTTCTTGGACATGCCCGTGTCCTGAGCCGTGTCCACTCAAACACGCCTGGGCTCCAGGTCGTGTTCACGGTCTCGACACTTCGTCGAGCGAAGTTTGTCGACCTCACGACACGGCCTTGGACACGCCCGTGTCCGAGGCCGTGTGCCTTGTCTCGACACTTGGTCGAGCAAAATTCGTGGACTCCCCGGGACGAGTGTCGACACGGGTTCGACATGCCCTGAGACACGCGCGTGTCTCAGGCCATGTGACATGTCTCGACACTTCGTCGAGCGCAAAATGTCCCCTTCGCGGGCTGAGTGTCGACACGGGCTCGACACGCCCTGAGACACGCCTGTGTCTCAGGCCGTGTGCCCTGTCTCGACACAATGTCGAGTGCAAAATGTCGACTTCGTGGGCTAAGTGTCGACACAAGCCTAACACACCCTGGGACACGCCCGTGTCCCAGGCCGTGTGTCTCCTGCCAGAACCCAAAACTGGCCCAAAATGTCCCTCGTCGCTCTTTTGAGTTTCGAGGTGTTACAACTCTCCCCCTCTTAAAAGAATTTCATCCACGAAATTATATAAAGGAAAGACATGTACAAAACCAAAATTTGTACCTGAGCGGAACAACTCTGGATACTCGTCAAGCATAGTCTGCTCTCGTTCCCAAGAGAGCTCCTCACGACCGCAATTGTTCCAACGAACCTTGACCATCCTGATCTCTTTATTGCGTAGCCGCTTGACCTCCGAGTCTTCAATCCGCACGGGCTTGACTTTTGTCGTCAGCCCACTATCCACCGGCACTTGATCAACTGCGATCACTTGCGTAGGCTCTTGCACCGCCTTCCGAAGCACCGAAATATGGAATACATCATGTAATCCACCAAGCTCCACTGAAAGCTTCAACCGATAGGCCGCTTCACCAACTCGCTCCAGAACCTCAAACGGCCCAAGGTACCTCGGGCTTAACTTTTCCAATCGCCACACCCGCGAGACACCCTTGAACGGCTTGATCTTTAAGTACACATAGTCGTCCACAGCAAACTCCACGTTCCTGTGCTTGGCATTATAGTACTTCGCTTGCCGGTCCTAAGCGATAAGCAACCTCTCCCGAATGGTACGCACCAACGAAGTAGCATCCTCCACTTCCAATCACTTATACAACTTTGACTCACCCGTTTCTAACCAAGACAACGGCGTGCGACATCTTCTACCATATAAGGCCTCGAAGGGCGCCATTTGAATACTCACTTGGTAGCTATTGTTGTATGCGAACTCCACCAAATAAAGATGGTCTTCCCATTGCTTTCCAAAATCCAAGAAACACATGCGAAGCATGTCTTCCATAGTTCTATTGACCCTCTCGGTCTGCCCATCCGTTTGCGGATGAAAGGCTGTGCTGAATTTTAATTTTGTTCCCAACATTTACTGCACTAGCCTCCAATCGTTGGACGTGAACCGCCCATCTCGGTCACTCACGATGCTGCGGTACACACCATGAAGTTGTACTATGTTATCCGCATACAGTTTTGCCAACTTCTCCATCGGATCTTCCTTCCTATGAGGAATGAAATGCGACACCTTCGTTAACCGATCCACGACCACCCAAATGGAGTTGTTCCCCTTTTGCGACCTTGGCAAACCGTGCACAAAGTCCATAGAGATGTCGTCGAATTTCCACTCTGGAATAGGCAAGGACTTAAGAAATCCTCCCGTCTTTTGGCACTCCGCCTTCACCAAGGCGCAAGTTTGACACTTCGCTACGTAGAGCGCCACATTCTTTTTCAAACCCGGCCACCAAAACAGTTTCTTTACATCGTGTACATCTTCGTGCTCCCAGGGTGAATTGAGTACTTGGTATGGTGTGCCTCGTACAACAATTTCACCATCAAATTGCCCACACTTGGGACGCACAAACGACTGTCTCTCCAAAGCAATCCGTCCTCCACCACGAATTGGGAATTTGACCCATCCAGAGCCTCTATCATGAACTGCTTCATATGGACATCCAAATCCAAAGCCTGCCGAATCTGATCAGCCAGGTCATATTGGACTTCAGTCCAATTCAGTACTGCTTCAGCACTTGATTGCCTATCCACACAAACAATCTCCAACGCCTCCAACTCCCGAACCAACCGCTCATCATGCACCGATAGCCAATTGGCTTGAGCTGGGGCCTGGCGACTCAATGCGTCCGCAACCGCATTCCCTTTACCAGGCACGTGGTGGATCTTGAATGTATAGTCTCCCAAGGACTCCATCAATCTACGCTGCCGCATATTCAGATCTTTCTGATCAATCAGATACTTCAGGTTCTTATGATCGGTGTAGATATCAATCTTCACACCGTACAAATAATGCATCCACAGATTCAAGACAAAAATTACGGCCGCTAACTCCAAGTCATGGACCGGATAGTTCCTCTCGTGCACTTTCAGCTGTCTCGAGCCATAAGCTATTACACTTCTGTGTTGCAGTAGCACTCAACCCAAACCGCTGCCCGAAGCATCACTATAAATCTCATAGCCTTAGGTCCCACATGGCGAACTCAGCACAGGCGTCGTGGTCAACCGACACTTCAACTCCACAAAAAGCTCGCATGCACTCCGGCGTCCAAATGAACTTCTGCTCCTTCCTCGTCAAAGTAGTGAGAGGTAACGCTATCCGCGAGAAGTTCTCTACGAAGCACCTATAATAGCCGGCAAGCCCCAGAAAGCTCCGGACTTCCACTACCGTAGCAAGCTCAGGCCACTCCCATATCGCAACAATCTTCGCCGGATACACAGTAATACCCTCTCCACTCACTATATGACCGAGGAACGCCACTTAGGATAACCAAAACTCGAACTTCGAGAACTTGGCATACAGTTGATTCCTCTTTAGCATCTCCAAAACTAGATGAAGATGCTTGAAGTGATCTTCCTCACTTTGCGAGTACACCAAAATATCGTCGATGAAGACGATCACAAAATGGTCCAAGTACTCCCTGAAAGTCCTGTTCATCAAATCCATGAACACTGACGGCGCATTAGTCAACCCAAACGGCATGACCGTAAACACATAATTCCCGTATCTCGTACTAAATGCTGTCTTCGGGATATCACTCCCCCATATTCGCAGCTGATAGTACCCAGACTTGAGATCCAACTTCGAGTACACCGTCGACCTGACCAACTGATCAAAAAGATCATCAATCCGGGGGATCGGGTACTTGTTCTTCTCCGTCAACTTGTTGAGCTCCTGATAATCAATACATAGCCTCAAGCTTCCGTCCTTTTCTTAATAAAGAGGACCGACACGCTCCAAGGCGAAGAACTTGGGCGCACATACCCTTGCTCCAACAACTCTTGCAGTTGAACCTTCAGCTCCGCCATTTCCTTAGGCGCTAGCCGATATGGAGAGCATGACACAGGCTTTGCACCTGGTACGAGCAATATCGTAAAATCTATCTCCTGCTGAGGCGGGGCTCTAGGAAGATCTGCGGGGAACACATCAGGGTATTCCGATACCACTGAAATACTATCCAATGCGGGTTTTGGCTTCGAAACCTCCACTAGTTTAAAGAACAGTTCTGCACCGGCACGAACCGCCTTCACCACCTGAAGAGCAGACATTAACGTCTTGCTCGACCCCTTTAAGCCCGTAAAAGTCATCTCACGACTTGCTCCCAGCTTGACTTCCTTGCGACCGTAATCGATATAGGCTTGCTGCTCCGAGAGCCAGTCCATGCCAAATATAACGTCGAACTCCACAAACGGAAGTAACGACGCTTGCAGATCGAACTCATGATTCCCAATATGAATCTTAACATCGTAGATCCTATCCGCGCGCATCGAACACCCATTGGGCAACAACACATCCAACTTATCCTTCGCCATCGAAGAAGGTACTCCGATGCGTGATATAAATCCTTCGGACAAGGAGTGTGAAGCTCCCGTATCGAAGAGTGCTCTTGCCGGATTTTAACAAATCAAAACAAATCCTAAACAAGCAGTGGTTAGGTAACATGTGCATAACAAGTATTTAAAGAAATTAACTTGCTATAAATTAAACCGTACCTGTCACCACATACGCCTGTTTGATGGCCTCCTGTTGGCCAAGATTATACACCCTTGGTTGGGCCGGATTATAATGGTATGTGGTTGACTCCACCGCCTTGCCCTTTTCTTCATAAGTTGCTCCCGGCTTTCTTTCGGACTTGGGACGTCCGCTCCAACAGTCGCGGGCAAAGTGCCCCGGCTTTCCACAAGTAAAACACGCGCCCAGGGTCCGACTCGTAGTCGCCCAGAAGCACTAGAAGGAGCTAGACCCGAAGTCTTATGCTTCTTGAAGAATCGTTGATAGCCAGACTTTGAAGTAGTCGGCACTTTGAACCCAGATTTATTCTCACCAACGTTCTTTTTCGCTTGAACATTCTTCATGTCCTTCTCCAAGGACCGGGCCGTGTTGACCAAGGTCAAGAAACCCTGCATCATCGGCCCCGAGAGTAGTAACCTCAACTCATCTCTCAAGCCTTTGTAGAATCGATTCGTCTTGCGCTCCTCATCCGCGATGGTGGAGCTAGCATATCGACTTAAACGAGTAAACTCATGGAGATATTCATCCACGCTCTTCTCACCCTGAACCAACTTCAGGAACTCGTTCTCCAACGTTATCCTCTGCGCCGAAGGGAGGTATCTAGCCAAGAACAATCTCGAGAACTCCGCCATCGAGACATCAACAAGTTGCCTACCTCTCAATAGGTGCAGCTCCAATCCTTCCCACCACATTCTTGCTTCACCGTCCAGAAGGAACGTAGCGATGGTGGTCATTTGCCACTCCTCCATCTCCGTTGCTGTCATGACTCTCTTCACCCTGGAGAGCCAGTCTTCAGCTTGATATGGGGTCCCCAACCTCGAGAATACCTGAGGATTAAAGCTCATGACATGCTTGAGCTGTCTCTCGGCTGCCCTCCTTGGCACCACCGGCTCCACTACCACCTGTTCCACTCTCCTCGGCTCAACCTCTGGAAGAGGTTCCTGCTCCATCGCAGGAGTGGGCTGCTGTGTTTGCCTTGCAGGCTGAATATTAATCATGGCCAACACTGCTTCGGCCACCAATCGTATGGTCTCAACCGATATAGGTGTTGTAGGAGCAACATCTGGTGCACTGCTAGCCTCAGGAACTCGACGTTCCAACGGCCCAGCACCACTTCTGGTCACCTATAGTGGCACAAAAACCCGTTAAGCGACCAAATAAAATTGCAAACAGCAATTATAGGAACACATAGGTTCCTCAAACACGTGTATTTCATTCCTAAGTGGACATTCATAGGTTCTTTTAGTGTTATAACGATGACGCACACACATGTGCTCACCACCCCATAAAAAGAATTTGGTCAAGAATTCATCTTAAGCCCGACCAAAACCAGTAGTCTGATACCAAATTGTAATACCCCCTACCCGTCGCATAGCATATAGCAGTAGGTCCGGCCGGGGCCCGACGCCATATACCACAGACAGACCGAGTGGTTACTCATGGAAACCATCCAACCAATCATAACGTCCTACACAGAGCATTCTAGCGGAAGCAGTTTAATAAGTTGCAATAAAGAACCCAGCACAAAAGCATGAATGTCCACTAATACCAAATAAGAATGTGTACATACACAAGTACAGACCTTAAGGCCTTACAAAATGATTTACTTGATATTACATGTTTTACAAACCACGGCACGCAGGCCGGTCATACATGAATAAAAGCAGTAAACACTCCAGTTAGGCCTTTGAGGGCCGGCTTCGCAATTTGGGCTTTAGCCCGCTATTGACCGCTTGATCCAGCAGCACCTGCAAGCAACAAAACCACCGCACAGTGGCAAACAAAAGCAACGGTCAGCAATGCTGACCAAATTATAACGATCCCGCCCCCAACTCGTGGCGGCGATGCTCCTTCCCTGCATTTCATTAGCATAAGCGAGCATATATCAATTTCATTTAATCACAGGCGTAGGCTCATACGGCCATATGATGAATTGTAAATATACCTAATTTTATGTACATTACTTAAGTCGTTTTATTTATTTTTTGTCATTTCTACTTGTTTTTATTCAATAAATGCTCCTATTTTTGTAAATATTATACTAACTTGCTTTATTTTATTTTCAGGAAAAAAAAAGTCAAATCTGCAAAAATGACATGTCACGCCCGTGACATGTTGGTCACGCCCGTGACCAGGGCGTGACAGCTCAAAAACCCGAAAAGAGGCCAATTTTGAAGAGGAAAGCCTGACACGCCCGTGTTCCATAATTCGACACGCCCGTGTCAATCCGACACGGGGCGTGACCAAGCCGTGTCCATCCCGCTCGACGATTTCAACTCAATGTTCGTCGACCCAAGAGGGCCACGCCCGTGTCTGATGTGCGACACGCCCGTGGCAGCCCGACACGCCCCGTGACAGCCAGGTCAATGTTCCGCGCTCAACGTCCATCGAACCCAAGAGAGACACGCCCGTGTCCGATGTGCGACACGCCCGTGTCCGCCCGACTAACTGCCGCCCGCGAATCCCGAAGTCAACATCGCCTTAAAGCGCCGAATGACACGCCCACCGTCACGCCCGTGACCGGGGGCGTGACCGCCGCGTTTTCGGCCGGAAAGTCAAATCGCCGTCAAATCCGTCAGATCGCCGAATCCCGCGGTAAAATAGTGCTGACACGCCCCCCGACACGCCCGTGTCGGAGGGCGTGTACTTGGAAATTTTTGCCTATAAAAAGGCAGCTGCTGTATGAGTTAAGGGTTCCCAAAATCCGAACCATTTTGATGTATTAGGGCTGCTGTTGGAGTTGCTTTAGTGCTATGTAAGGATCCCCCCTCCCTCTCCTTTTTAAGTTTGTATGTTTGAACTCTTGTAATCACCCTTTTTTGTAATAAAAATCGTTGTTATTTCATCTTACATGCTTTGAAATTTCTCCAAATAGCCTCCTTTTCATCAATCTTATATACTTTCATTTTTATTTTCATAATGCGTGTGTGTGTGTATGAGCTTAAAATTGCAAAAATTATGTTTTAAAACGCAAATGTTAACGTTTTCCTTTCAATTATAATAAAATTTATAGCCGTTATTATGGCCGTTTTCATTCTCAAACTCTTTAAAATTGGTTAGACTTAGGATTTTCATGCTTCAAAATGCGTTTTTATGAACTTGTAAAACATTAAAAAGGTAGTTTTCATTCCTCTTAACTTAGCTTTTACTTTGTTTTAACTATAAAACTATTGCTTCTTTTTAGCTTACTCCCTCTTTTTAAATCATTTTACAAGACGATAGTAATGTATAAATTGTTATTTTTATTTTTCATCAACTTTCATTTTAAGTAGTTACAAAAAAATATTTTCGCTCAAACAATTTTTATTTTCACTTTTTAAGAATTTCTATCAAAATCTAATGGTAAAAATGTAAACGTTTTAATTTTTCGGGCACTTGCCCTTCTCACTTTAATTTGAAAACTTTTTGCTCAAACAATTTTTATTTTGCCTTTTTTGCATTTCTACTGCATTCCAGCGGTAGAAATGCAGTCATTTTAATTTTTCGATAACTTTGATTTTTGCAATTATTTTAGCACGAGTGTGTGCGTGTATGAGATATTTTTCAGCTCCTAAGTTAAATTATGCAAGTGTGTGTGTTTATTTATGTCGAGTGCGTGAGTAGTTACTTTCAAGTAGAGTGCGTGTGTTGTTTTTATTTTTCCGCCTACTCATTTGAGTTAATTGGCTGGATTTTATTCAAGTAGAGTGCGTGTGTTGTTTTATTTTTCCGCCTACTCACTTGAGTTAAATGGCCGGTCTGTATTTTCAGTCCTACTCGTTTGAGTAGGACTCGTAATTTTCATTCTTTATTTTTTTCGCCTACTCACTTGAGTTAAATGGCTGGATTTGATTTTCCGCCTACTCGCTAGGAGTTAAATGGTCGGACTGTATTTTGATGTAAATATTTAAAAAAGCCCTGTAATCGCATTTATTTTCTCCTACTCGTTTGAGTAGGACTCGCTTTCATTTCAGTCCTACTCGTTTGAGTAGGACTTGCAATTTTCAGCTTTAATTTTCCGCCCCCACTCGTTTGAGTGGGACTTGCAACTTTCAATTATGCACTTTTCAGCTTTTATTTCTCGCCCCCACTCGTTTGAGTGGGACCTGCAAATGTCAATTATGCAATTTTCTCTTATGTGTAAATTAGTTTTATTTCTTCCTTTTGTTATATGTTTGAATGAGTGTGGGTGTGTTTATTTGTAATAACTTTTCTAAAATTAGGTTATTTTGCTTTTCTTCTTATTTTCTTTATAACCTTTCAGCGAATAGTTTAGGACGCTCGCATAACCAAACATACAAGCTTTCCCATTCCGATGAGTGGCTAATTTCTTTTAGCCCTCGGTATCGAAGAGCTTTGGGATCTAAAATGTTTTAAATAACCAAATGTCTAATTTTTCAATTTAATTAAAAACTTAAGGTTTACCCCGGGTTAACGACGCGTAGACCCACATATCGATGTGTGGGCTCTATTTCCGTTATCCATACGCTAGCTAGCCGAGAGGCCGTGCATATGGACAGATCACCCCTGGGTAGATAGAGTTCCGCACTAACCCTCGAGAGAGGAGGCGCGCTAACTCTACCGGATCGGGTTCCCCACCCAATAGCGGGGTTCTTAGCGTACTGCGGGCATTAAGGCGAATCCTTCGTCGGATGAGAGCCCGGTCGAATAGCCTTAATGTCTAGGTGAGCGATATTCCTAGAGATAGGTGAGCTCATTATTTTGAACCTCCACGGCCAAGTTTCCGCATTAATTAAATTGAAACTTTAGATATCTAGTTATTCAAATCTATTTTTAATCCTAACGCAATTCGATACCGGGAGTTATCTCTTCATCGTCTACTTTCTTAAAATCTATTTTCGTTCCTATTTTACTTAAAACCCTCAACTTCTATTTCGGTAAAATAATAGTGTTTTCGGAGGAGTAGGGTAATCAACCCGTTCCCGGGAATAATACGACCTCGGTATTCTCCCGAATATCGAGTACTACTTGCGATAGGTGCACTTGCCTACCCTAGCAAGCCCGCGGCGATCGACTCACCGAACCAACCACAGTAAGAGTCTGTTCGCGGGCCAATCAAGTTTTTGGCGCCGTTGCCGGGGACTTCTCTTGGAGTTGTTATTCCGAATCCGAACTCTATTACTTTTACTTTTATTTCTAAAAACTAAAAAAAAACTTAAAAAACCTTTCTTCAAAATCCGAAAAAAAAAAGAGAGTTAATTTTTCTACTTTTCATTCGGGTGTATGACCCGTGGACAGCCTTCGGAGTCCGAAAATTTGGATTTCGATCCTGAGATCGAACGCTCTCTTGCGCGTATTCGGTCTCAACGCCGAAATCCCTCTTTGGATCCCGCAAATCCATCGGAGAACCCTCTGCCGTTCCTATGGCCGACCCAATCCGAACGCGGCCCTCGAGCGTACAATGTCATATTACGCCCGGCCAAATTTGGACGATACTGGGTCCAGTATTGTCCGCCCGACGGTGGAGAACAATAATTTTGAGATCAAATCGAGCGTTATCCAAATGATCCAAAACGCCGTGCAGTTCGATGGACAGCCGGATGAGGACCCGAACGTTCATTTGTCTAGTTTTTTGGAGATTTGCGACACTTTTAAGATTAATGGCGTCACTGATGACGCCATTCGTTTGCGCCTTTTTCCATTCTCCCTCAGATCCAAAGCTAAGGCGTGGTTGAATTCCCTCCCACGAGGATGTATCACCACCTGGGCCGAGCTTGCGGAGCGGTTCTTAACGAAGTATTTTCCGCCCGCCAAAACTGCAAAGTTACGGGCGGACATTTCTTCGTTCATGCAGAATGATTCTGAGTCTCTTTTTGAGACTTGGGAGCGCTTTAAGGAATTCCTCCGCAAGTGTCCGCACCACGCGCTGCCTGCGTGGTTGCAGGTCCAAATCTTCTACAATGGGCTTAATTATCAGACGCGTCAAATGATTGACGCGGCTGCCGGGGGTACCTTGAATAATAAGACCCCCGAGGCTGCCCAAGCTCTTATTGAAGAGATGGCTATGAACGCCTACCAATGGAACGTCCCTCGGGGACGTCCCAAGCAGGCGGCCGGCCTCTTCGAAGTGGATGCCACTGCCCACTTAGCCCTTCAAGTTGAAAGGCTGACAAAGCAGGTGGCGGAGATGTCTGCTGCCTCCACCACTCCTCCTTGGGCGATTCCCCCTAATGCCGGCGTAGCAAATGAATTCGTTGACTACGTGGGAAATGCTGGGCGACCTTCCTTCAACCCCAATAACAACCCTTATAGCAATAACTATAATCCGGGTTGGAGGAACCACCCCAACTTCTCATGGAGCAATCCGAATAATGCGCAGCGCCCCCCCAATTCTTTCGCGCCTGGATTTCTGCCGCCTCCCCCTCTTCCAAAACCCTCCCCGATGGAGGATAATTTTTCGAAATATATAGCTTCCAACGAGTCAAATATCCGGAACATCACCGGATCGCTAAAAAACTTAGAACTCCAGGTTGGACAGCTAGCGCGAATGATGTCCGAGCGCGCGCTCGGGGCACTGCCGGGAAACACGGAGCCCAATCCGCGGGAAAATATCAACGCTATAACCCTCCGTAGCGGAAAGGAGGTGATTGATCCAAAACGGACCGATCCTCAGGTACATATTTCACCTCCGACCCCTCTTCCCCCTTCTTTGATTACGCCGCCTTTACAAATTTTAAATGAAAAAATTATTAAAACGCCCTTGCCGTATCCGCATAAACTTAATAGTGAGCGTAAGGACGCGCAATTTGAAAAATTTATTTTATTATTAAAACAAATTCATATTAATGTTCCCTTCTGCGAGGCACTCTCTCAGATGCCTAAATATGCGAAATACCTAAAACAACTTCTTTCCAACAAACAAAAATTAGAAAATATTTCGCATATTTCTCTTAATGCTGACTGCTCAGCGGCTCTTACTAATACATTGCCCCTAAAAAGAAATGACCCGGGACGGTTCTCCATCCCGTGCCTTTTTGGCAATATATTAGTAAAATACGCTCTTGCAGATTTAGGCGCGAGCATTAATTTGATGCCGTTCTCGCTCTTTCAAAAATTAGGTTTGGGCACTCCGGCCCCTACTAAAATGCGAATCCAACTAGCGGATCGCTCGGTTAAGTTTCCCGTCGGGTAGTGGAGGACGTACTTGTCCGAGTTGATAAGTTTATCTTTCCGGTAGACTTCGTCATCTTGGACATCGAGGAGGACACTGATGTACCAATTATACTCGGTCGCCCTTTTCTCGCCACCTCCCGCGCATTAATTGATGTCAGTAACGGTCGTCTCCTCCTTCGGGTAGGAGATGACGAAGTTACTTTCTCTATTAATCCCTCCATAGGAGACTCGTCATCGAGCGATGACTTTTGTTATAATTTAGACACATATCTCGGAGATTGTTCTTCCCTATTTTTGAGTCTACGTTTTTAAACGACGATCTTTTTGCACTCGAAAATTTTAACTGCGATGAGGATACCTCTATAGACTTGTCTTTCGAACCAATTGGTAAGAAAGACATAGGAATTAAAACCTCGTTAGAAGAACCGCCCTACCTTGAACTCAAACCCCTACCCGATTCACTCAAATACGCCTTTTTGGGGAAAGATGATACACTCCCTGTTATCATTTCTTCGCATTTGAGCGAATCGGAGACTTCTGATTTATTGGGAGTTTTGCTTAAACATCGCCACGCAATTGCTTGGCAAATTTCTGATCTCAAAGGGATTAACCCGTCTTTCTGCACCCATAAGATTTTTCTTCTAGATAATTGCCGCAAAACTATTCAACCGCAGCGACGTCTTAACCCAAACATGAAAGACGTCGTTAAGGCCGAAATTATTAAATTATTAGATGCGGGGATTATTTATCCCATATTGGATAGTACGTGGGTTAGTCTCATTCACGTGGTGCCCAAAAAGGGCGGTCTTACCGTAGTGGAGAATGAGCACAATGAACTCGTCCCAACTCGTACTGTTACGGGTTGGCGGGTGTGCATCGATTATAGAAAACTAAATGACGCCACCCGTAAGGATCATTTCCCACTACCATTTTTAGACCAAATTTTAGAGCGTTTGTCCGGTCATCCGTATTTTTGTTTTCTCGATGGATTATCGGGGTTTTTCCAAATCCCCATTTCCCCCGATGACCAAGAGAAAACAACTTTTACCTGCCCGTTTGGTACCTTCGCATATCGAAGAATGCCATTTGGCCTTTGCAACGCGCCTGCTACATTTCAAAGATGTATGCTAGCGATCTTTGGCGAGCTGGTAGGAGACATTATGGAAGTCTTTATGGATGACTTCTCTGTTTTCGGAAGCTCTTTCCCGTCCTGTCTTCATAATTTAGACCGTGTCCTTCAGCGATGCGAGGACACGCATCTTGTTTTAAATTGGGAAAAATGTAACTTTATGGTTCGAGAAGGTTTGGTTCTCGGCCATATGATTTCGTCTAAGGGGATGGAGGTCGATAAGGCCAAAGTTGAAATTATAGAAAAACTTCCCCCGCCTTCCAACGTTAAATCTATTAGGAGTTTCTTAGGGCACGCGGGCTTTTATAGGCGTTTTATTCAAGATTTTTCAAAAATAACAAAGCCGCTTACTCGCCTCTTGGAAAAGGAATCAAATTTTGTCTTTGATAACGAATGCGAGTCTGCATTTAATTTCATAAAACAAAAACTTATCAATTCACCTATTTTAGTGGCGCCCGATTGGACCCTTCCGTTCGAGATTATGTGCGACGCTAGTGATATTGCTGTAGGAGCCGTTCTTGGCCAACGTATAAACAAATATTTTCATCCTATTTACTACGCTAGCAAGACCCTCACTTCCGCACAAGGAAATTATACGACAACGGAAAAGGAACTTTTAGCCGTCGTATTTGCTTTCGATAAGTTTCGCTCGTATATAACGTTATCCAAAGTTATCGTATTTACCGACCATTCCGCCTTAAAATATTTGTTAGCAAAAACGGACGCCAAACCCCGCCTTCTTCGATGGATCCTCCTCTTGCAGGAGTTCGATTTAGAGATCCGGGATAAGAGGGGCGCGGAAAATTTAGCCGCCGATCACCTCTCCCGCTTAGAAAATCCCACTGCGGAAGCGCTCGTCGAATCTGACATAAATGATAGATTCCCCGAGGAACGCCTCCTAGCCATAACTACTAGTTCTTCTTCCCCGCCTTGGTTCGCAGATTTTGCAAACTATTTAGTTGCGAGGGTACTTCCAAAAGACTTTTCAAGCCAGCAAAAGAAGAAATTCTTTTCTGACTTGAAATATTTCTTTTGGGAGGACCCTTCCTTTTTCGTCTCTGCGCGGACCAAGCAGTCCGAAGATGTGTCGCGGGTGTGGAGTGCACGCAAATCCTTAGGCACTGCCACGAGGGTCCGGCTGGTGGGCATTATCAAGCTAACCGGACCGCGCGGAAGGCGCTAGAGGCGGGCTTCTTTTGGCCCACTCTATTCAAAGACGCTCACAATTTTGTGCGCGCATGCGATAGCTGTCAGCGGTCGGGTAACATCTCTCGTCGCGACGAGATGCCCCAAAACATGTTTTTAGAGTGCGAAGTCTTCGATTTATGGGGCATAGATTTCGTCGGCCCCCTACCTCCGTCTTTCAAAAATATGTATATTTTAGTAGCGGTCGACTACGTATCAAGATGGGCGGAAGCGCAAGCTCTCCCCACCAACGATGCGCGAGTCGTCGTTACATTTCTTAAAAAGCTATTTTCTCGCTTCGGCACTCCGCGCGCTATTGTAAGTGATCGGGGGACGCATTTCTGCAACACCCAGATGGCTAAGACGTTAGCTAGATACGGCGTCACGCACAAACTTGCCACCCCCTACCACCCGCAAACTAGTGGCCAAGTAGAGGTAGTAAATCGGGAGATAAAGCGCATATTAGAGAAAACCGTTTCACTTAATAGGAAAGATTGGTCCATCAAGCTCGACGATGCGTTGTGGGCTTATCGTACCGCATACAAAACCGCAATTGGTTGTACGCCGTATCGATTAGTGTACGGCAAAGCGTGTCATCTACCCGTCGAATTAGAACATCGCGCACTTTGGGCTTTAAAAATTTTAAATCTCGACGCTAACTTAGCCGCCCAAAATAGAAAACTGCAACTAAACGAGCTCGATGAATGGCGTGCCAACGCATACGAGAGCAATAAGTTCTATAAGGAGCGTTCTAAGTTTTATCACGACCGAAAACTCAAGCCCCCAAAAACTTTTTCTCCGGGCGATCTTGTCCTTCTTTATAACTCACGACTTAGACTTTTCCCCGGGAAACTTAGATCACGTTGGTCCGGCCCCTTCAAAGTTGAAGAGGTTTGGCCTTATGGGACCGTACTCGTCTCCCACCCGGATAAAGGCTCGTTTAAAGTGAACGGTCATCGCTTAAAATTATACATCCCAGGCGATCCTGTGGACGGTAATTTCGAATCCATAACCCTCCTAGATATATAAACCGCCAACATAGTCAAGCTACGCGACTATAAACAAAGCGCTCCTGGGAGGCACCCCATGTTTATCTTTTTCGCTATCTCTTTACCTTTTTCTTTGCTATTTTTCTTCCTAATGCAGGGTTCCTAAACTGCGCCTCCCCCACCTCCTCTCAGGGAAGCTTCTACCCCCCCCATTTCTTTCTTTTCTTTGTATATATTATCTTCCCTGTTTTGTTCCGCATACTTACGTTACAACATTGGGGACAATGTTGGACTTAAGTATGGGGGTGTTTTCTCGCTTTCTTTTTCATATTTCTATTTTCTGCACTGTCTTTCTATTTTCTGCACTTTAAACATAAAAAATAAACTATAAAAAATAACAAAAACTTCAAAAAAAAAAAAATTTGAAAATGAAAACAAAATCCCAAAAACCTAAGTTTTTTTTCTGTCTTTAAAATGTTTTTGTCTTTTTAAAAGCAAAAATCCCCAAAAAAAAAAAATTGTAAAACACAAAAAAAAAAATTCAAAAAAAAAATTATAAAACAAAAACTCCAAAAAAATTCATAAAACCAAAATTCCAAAAACATGTTTAGTTTCATTTTGTAAAAATCTGTGTAAATATTTTTTGTAAATAATCTTCTCTCTCCCCCTTCCTTTTCTCTCTCATACCATCTCTTTTTCTCCCACTTTCCGCAAAACCTTAAAAATCTAAAAAAGATAATAAGTTCACTAAACTTCAAAAAAAAAGAGATAATAAATAAAAAAAAAACACAAAAAAAAATGATGAAAAAAAAAACAAAAAAAACTCTAAAAAAAAAAAAAAAAAAAACCAAAAAATATTTTGAAACAAATAAATCAAATATACCATCCTTAATTTTCTTGCTATCCAAATATTTTGCTTTGAGTTTATTTATATGAGAATTTTATTAATTCTTTGTTTGTTATTCGTTTGTTAATTATTGATTGAAAAATTTAAATATTCGGGGTTAAGTTTTAAAGAATTCATTATGCTTTGTTAAAAATAGCGAACTCGTTTTAGGAACTACTTCTAATTTTTCATTAATAGGAGCACGTGTATTATGTTAGAAAATAACGATTATAGGATTCAATTATGTTTACTTTTAGCTTTCTGAAAACTTGGAACTTACAATTTATTAAGGTTGCTCTCAAAATTATTTTTTAATAAAAAATCTAGTTTTCTTTTCTCACCGTCCTTATCATGACTGACTTGGCATGATAAAATTGTTATCCTTAAAAGATCCTATGTCCATGGGAATAAGATTTCGTTCCGTAAACATAGGCACCCAATAGATTAAAAGATTATATGCTATGGAGTAAGAGGATAAAATTCATTACTCCTACACATATACATTGGGTTAACATTTATTATGAAGTTGAAAAAAAAAATCAATATTAGGAAAATAAGATTTCGTTTTCCTAATAATCCACAAAAAAAAAACATGGAGGTTCGAGAAAAGATTACCTCACCTCAAAAATCAAAACCCTCTTCATAAACCAACATCAACCCCCTTAGCCAATTTCACGATTCTAGATTTAATTCAAAAATCGTTTTGAGAGCATAATTTGTAAATTGCATTATTTCCAGTAAAACTCCTATAGGCTAAAAGTTCATATAATTCCAAACTATTCTTGTTAATCTAACCATTACAATTATTGCTTTCTATTTGATTATATCAAGAAGTCTTTTGGCCAAAACTTTTGCGCTATTTAAATCATCTTCATAAATTTAGGACTTAACTCTTACGCCCCGTTTATTTATTTCGATCTCTCTTATAATTGATTAAGCGATAGCTAAACTTAGAGTTTTTTTTATTCCTTATAAGTTCATCTCAAACTTTTGCTCTGGAATAGCAAAAGCTTAAGTATGGGGGTATTTGATGAATTGTAAATATACCTAATTTTATGTACATTACTTAAGTCGTTTTATTTATTTTTTGTCATTTCTACTTGTTTTTATTCAATAAAATGCTCCTATTTTTGTAAATATTATACTAACTTGCTTTATTTTATTTTTCAGGAAAAAAAGTCAAAATCTGCAAAAATGACATGTCACGCCCGTGACATGTTGGTCACGCCCGTGACCAGGGCGTGACAGCTCAAAAACCCGAAAAGAGGCCAATTTTGAAGAGGAAAGCCTGACACGCCCGTGTTCCATAATTCGACACGCCCGTGTCAATCCGACACGGGGCGTGACCAAGCCGTGTCCATCCCGCTCGACGATTTCAACTCAATGTTCGTCGACCCAAGAGGGCCACGCCCGTGTCTGATGTGCGACACGCCCGTGGCAGCCCGACACGCCCCGTGACAGCCAGGTCAATGTTCCGCGCTCAACGTCCGTCGAACCCAAGAGAGACACGCCCGTGTCCGATGTGCGACACGCCCGTGTCCGCCCGACTAACTGCCGCCGGCGAATCCCGAAGTCAACATCGCCTTAAAGCGCCGAATGACACGCCCACCGTCACGCCCGTGACCGGGGGCGTGACCGCCGCGTTTTCGGCCGGAAAGTCAAATCGCCGTCAAATCCGTCAGATCGCCGAATCCCGCGGTAAAATAGTGCTGACACGCCCCCCGACACGCCCGTGTCGGAGGGCGTGTACTTGGAAATTTTTGCCTATAAAAAGGCAGCTGCTGTATGAGTTAAGGGTTCCCAAAATCCGAACCATTTTGATGTATTAGGGCTGCTGTTGGAGTTGCTTTAGTGCTATGTAAGGATCCCCCTCCCTCTCCTTTTTAAGTTTGTATGTTTGAACTCTTGTAATCACCCTTTTTTGTAATAAAAATCGTTGTTATTTCATCTTACATGCTTTGAAATTTCTCCAAATAGCCTCCTTTTCATCAATCTTATATACTTTCATTTTTATTTTCATAATGCGTGTGTGTGTGTATGAGCTTAAAATTGCAAAAATTATGTTTTAAAACGCAAATGTTAACGTTTTCCTTTCAATTATAATAAAATTTATAGCCGTTATTATGGCCGTTTTCATTCTCAAACTCTTTAAAATTGGTTAGACTTAGGATTTTCATGCTTCAAAATGCGTTTTTATGAACTTGTAAAACATTAAAAAGGTAGTTTTCATTCCTCTTAACTTAGCTTTTACTTTGTTTTAACTATAAAACTATTGCTTCTTTTTAGCTTACTCCCTCTTTTTAAATCATTTTACAAGACGATAGTAATGTATAAATTGTTATTTTTATTTGTCATCAACTTTCATTTTAAGTAGTTACAAAAAAATATTTTCGCTCAAACAATTTTTATTTTCACTTTTTAAGAATTTCTATCAAAATCTAACGGTAAAAATGTAAACGTTTTAATTTTTCGGGCACTTGCCCTTCTCACTTTAATTTGAAAACTTTTTGCTCAAACAATTTTTATTTTGCCTTTTTTTGCATTTCTACTGCATTCCAGCGGTAGAAATGCAGTCATTTTAATTTTTCGATAACTTTGATTTTTGCAATTATTTTAGCACGAGTGTGTGCGTGTATGAGATATTTTTCAGCTCCTAAGTTAAATTATGCAAGTGTGTGTGTGTGTGTTTATTTATGTCGAGTGCGTGAGTAGTTACTTTCAAGTAGAGTGCGTGTGTTGTTTTTATTTTTCCGCCTACTCATTTGAGTTAATTGGCTGGATTTTATTCAAGTAGAGTGCGTGTGTTGTTTTATTTTTCCGCCTACTCACTTGAGTTAAATGGCCGGTCTGTATTTTCAGTCCTACTCGTTTGAGTAGGACTCGTAATTTTCATTCTTTATTTTTTCGCCTACTCACTTGAGTTAAATGGCTGGATTTGATTTTCCGCCTACTCGCTAGGAGTTAAATGGTCGGACTGTATTTTGATGTAAATATTTAAGAAAGCCCTGTAATCGCATTTATTTTCTCCTACTCGTTTGAGTAGGACTCGCTTTCATTTCAGTCCTACTCGTTTGAGTAGGACTTGCAATTTTCAGCTTTAATTTTCCGCCCCCACTCGTTTGAGTGGGACTTGCAACTTTCAATTATGCACTTTTCAGCTTTTATTTCCCGCCCCCACTCGTTTGAGTGGGACCTGCAAATGTCAATTATGCAATTTTCTCTTATGTGTAAATTAGTTTTATTTCTTCCTTTTGTTATATGTTTGAATGAGTGCGGGTGTGTTTATTTGTAATAACTTTTCTAAAATTAGGTTATTTTGCTTTTCTTCTTATTTTCTTTATAACCTTTCAGCGAATAGTTTAGGACGCTCGCATAACCAAACATACAAGCTTTCCCCATTCCGATGAGTGGCTAATTTCTTTTAGCCCTCGGTATCGAAGAGCTTTGGGATCTAAAATGTTTTAAATAACCAAATGTCTAATTTTTCAATTTAATTAAAAACTTAAGGTTTACCCCGGGTTAATGACGCGTAGACCCACATATCGATGTGTGGGCTCTATTTCCGTTATCCATACGCTAGCTAGCCGAGAGGCCGTGCATATGGACAGATCACCCCTGGGTAGATAGAGTTCCGCACTAACCCTCGAGAGAGGAGGCGCGCTAACTCTACCGGATCGGGTTCCCCACCCAATAGCGGGGTTCTTAGCGTACTGCGGGCATTAAGGGGAATCCTTCGTCGGACGAGAGCCCGGTCGAATAGCCTTAATGTCTAGGTGAGCGATATTCCTAGAGATAGGTGAGCTCATTATTTTGAACCTCCACGGCCAAGTTTCCGCATTAATTAAATTGAAACTTTAGATATCTAGTTATTCAAATCTATTTTTAATCCTAACGCAATTCGATACCGGGAGTTATCTCTTCATCGTCTACTTTCTTAAAATCTATTTTCGTTCCTATTTTACTTAAAACCCTCAACTTCTATTTCGGTAAAATAATAGTGTTTTCGGAGGAGTAGGGGTAATCAACCCGTTCCCGGGAATAATACGACCTCGGTATTCTCCCGAATATCGAGTACTACTTGCGATAGGTGCACTTGCCTACCCTAGCAAGCCCGCGGCGATCGACTCACCGAACCAACCACAGTAAGAGTCTGTTCGCGGGCCAATCACCATACACCCCGTGCACTCTGGGCACATTCTCGGTGAACACAGTCTAAGTCTGCCGACTCAACACCGTCCCTTTGGACGACCAATCAATGAGCAATTTCTCTTCCCGGCATGGGTCACGATAATTAAAACCATAGACCGCCGAAGACCCTCATCTATGCCAACGGCAAGTGCCACGTAACCTTAGGTCTCTTTAACCCAAACGACATAGAACGGGTACGTTTCCATCTGACCCGTGCTTACATCGCAACGGTAATTTAAACCATATGCGCAGGTCAAACTTCTCCTGAGTCCCGTTTCCATCACAATTCACAAAACTCGATTATGTTCAAGTTGGCTCTCAGGCCTCCAAGTTGGCAAGAACACGCATCCGCACATTTTCCGGGTGCACCTTTGGGTTAATCCCCAAGGTTCCCTGTTGCAATCTACAACGTAGAATACCCGAAAAACAATCAATCGCATGGAGTCTTCTCCGGCATTTATGCAATGCAACATCACCGATCCAGACCAACATGTCCGGATAGGCTTCACACATCATGCCTATGTCCGTTCTCGCTTACGGACTCTACATAACGGGGACTTTACATATCTACCCGAAGAACGCCTCCAACTCACCGCAAACTCGCGAGAGCGGGCTTCCTATGCAAAGAAGGAGAGCTACACATGCTCAAGAAGAGAATAGTTACCCTAGCGTTCTTCTTTGGCGCCATGGAAAAGTAAGTGGATGAAAAGCACCGCACTCTCTTCGCCTCCATGGATCCGGAGTCGACTCGCGATTTGGAGCTTCGAAGCTCCTCCAATGGCCGGATCTAGCTTCTTCTTCCTTCCTTGGCTCTCCTCTCTCTCTATACTTTAGAAAGATAACCACTCAAGTAAAAGTTAGGGTTTCAAAGGTCCAATCTCGGGTATATCCCATCAGGAACAACCCCCAGCCATTGGATCACCAATTAAAGAAACGAACGGCTTTGATTCGGGCCTAAAATGTACAATCTGGACCGAACACGACCTGGCACACGCCCGTATCTAGGGCCGTGTCCCACATTCTCCATCAAAATCGACGTGCCTGGAACAACACACGGTATTGAACACGCCCGTGTTCTATCTGACACGCCCGTGTTCCAACGGACACGGCCATGTGGTTGGCCGTGTGCCCCCAACGATTTATCCGAAAATAACCCGAGAACAACACGGGTTCTTGGACACGCCCGTGTCCTGACCCGTATACACTCGAACACGCCTGGGCTCCAGGCCGTGTTTACGGTCTCGACACTTCGTCGAGCGAAGTTCGTCGACCTCATGACACGGCCTTGGACACGCCCATATCCTAGGCCGTGTGCCTTGTCTCGACACTTCATCGAGTAAACTTCGTCGACTCCCCGGGACGAGTGTCGACACGGGCTCGAAACGCCCTGAGACACGCCTGTGTCTCAGGCCGTGTGCCATGTCTCGACACTTCGTCGAGCACAAAATGTCGACTTCGCGGTCTGAGTGTCTACATGGGCTCGACACGCCCTGAGACACGCCCGTGTCTCAGGCTATGTGCCCTGTCTTGACACAACGTCGATCGCAAAATGTCGACTTCGCGGGCTGAGTGTCGATACAAGCCTAACACGCCCTGGGACACGCCCGTGTCCCAGGCCGTGTGCCTCCTGCCAGAACCCAAAACTGGCCCAAAACGTCCCCCGTCGCTCTTTTGAGTTTCGGGGCGTTACATCCACCGTCTATGGAACATGTGTATTTAGTTGCTGAGGCTTTCTTTGCCATGATCCAAGGACAGCCACTTAGGCAGGAACAACCGGCTGTGAGGCCAGAACAGGTGGCGGCAAGGCCTAACCCTGTAGTGGATGTGGCTCCTCGAGCGGCTGAGAAGCAGTTGACGCGGTTTATGAGTTTCCATCCGCCTACGTTTTCAGGAGCAGGAACTCCGATGCAGGCTAAGGATTGGCTATCGCGCGTCAAGCGAGTCATGACGGCAATTGGATCGGAGGAACATCAGAAAGTCACCTTAGCTACCTTCCTGCTTGAAGGAGAAGCTAGATTATGGTGGGACGAGATGGAGTTGCATCACTTGGCGGGTCGTCCCTTAACACAAGTATCGATGGAAGAATTCTCCCGACTCTTCCTAGCGAAGAACCTTCCTGCGGCTCAACGGATAGCCATGGAAAATGAATTCCAAAGGCTAACGCAAGGTGAGTGCAGTGTTGACGCATACCTGCATGAGTTTATATGCTTGGGGCGGTATGCGGGTTCTATTTTTGCTGATGAGCAGAGCAAGACGAATAGGTTCTATGAAGGACTGCGAGACGAGCTGAGGTTCCTGGTTTCTAGTTCTGTGAACCAAGGCTTCCAGGCATTGGTCGACACTGCGAGCGCGTTGGAAAAAGATATGAATAGGGTGCAGGGGAAGAGGTCTTTGGCTGTGACGCAACCGGAGTGGAAGGTGCCCTGACCTGGGAAACCATTTTATAAGAAGAAATGGGGCAAGAAGTCCAAGACAAGTGGACAAGCTCCTTCATCAGTTACATCGGGCGCAACGTTGGGGGCTACCTCATGGCAGGATACCCGTACATGCTTCAATTGTGGCCGGGTGGGGCATATAGCTCCAGAGTGTCGGGTGCCGCCAAAGAATGAAAAGAAGGCGGGAGCGTCGTATGCGTAGAAGGGCAAGGCAGTAGTGGACTCCTCTGCCTCGTAGGCGCAGCCCCGGGTCTACAATCTTGGCCTGCAGGAGGCCATCAAGCAGAGTGACGTCGTCATAGGTATGAGTTTATTTTGGCATATTATATTGCTTGTATGCTTTGCTTAGTGCATATGTGTTTGCGGTTTGTATGTGTGACATGATTGGCACAGGCTTTGTGATGATTCGGGACATGCTGGCGCGAGCACTATTTGATATGGGTGCGTCGTATTCTTTTCTGTCTAGCGAGTTCATAGCGCGGCTTGGGATACCTAGTCGTGCAAAGACAGATAGCATCAGAGTGGTTTTGCCGAATGGCTGTTGGATGCTTGCGGATCAAGCTTGTGATGTGGCGGTCCAAATCGGAAGTCGGGATTTCAGTTTGACTGCATCTATATTGCCGATATCGGAATTCGACGTGATATTTGATATGGATTGGCTTACGGAGCAGCATGCCATGATTGATTGTCAGTCCAAAGAAATCACGTTGGGCCAAAATACCGAACAGGAGACAAAGTTCGCGGGTATGCGAGGAGTGGGCGGGATGTTTCTGTCTACACTCCAAGTAGTCAAGGCTGTTCGGAAGGGTGCGGAGTGTTACTTCGCACTGATTCTGGCTGTTGAGCCTAAGGCCAGTGTGTGCGAGGTTCCGATTGTGTCGGAATTTACAGATGTGTTTCCCAAGGATCCTGGGCTACCACCCCAGCGAGAGATTGACTTCACGATCGAGTTGGTGCCAGGTGCGAAACCTGTGGCCCGCTCGCCATATCGCGTCGTGCCAAAGGAGATGGCTGAGTTGAAGGTCCAACTACAAGAATTGCTGGAGCAAGGTTATATACGCCCAAGCATGTCACCTTGGAGCGTGCCTGTGCTTTTTGTGAAGAAGAAAGACGTTGGCTTGTGGTTATGTATAGATTACCGTGAATTAAATAAGCTGACCGAGAAGAATAAATATCTGATACCCCGGATTGATGAGTTATTCGATCAGCTGGTGGGATCGACGGTCTATTCGAAGTTGGACCTGAAGTCTGGTTATTACCAGTTGAGAATTCGGGAAAGTGACATTCCCAAAACCGCATTTGGAACGCGTTACGGGCACTATGAGTTCACAGTCATGCCATTTGGACTGTGCAATGCACCCTCAGTGTTTATGGATTTGATGCACCGCACGTTCCGAGAGTACCTGGATCTATTTGTGATTGTGTTCATTGATGACATCCTGGTGTACTCGAAGTCGAAAGATGAACATGAGACTCACTTGTAGTTGGTGTTGAATACATTGAGGCAAAATCATCTCTATGTCAAGTTCTTGAAGTGCGAGTTTTGGTTATCGTCAGTGGCTTTTCTGGGCCATGTGGTGAGTAAAGTGGGCATAGCAGTGGATCCTGCAAAGATAAGGGCCATAGAGGAGTGGCCAGTATTGTCTTCCGTGGCCGAGGTCAGGAGTTTCCTTGGACTTGCGGCTACTATCGAAGATTTGTTGAGAGTTTCTCGCGGATCGCTTTGCCGCTAACCATGCTGATGATAAAAGAGCAGAAGTTCGTTTGGACGCCAGAGGGCGCAGGAGCTTTTGAAGAGCTGAAGGTTCGGTTGACCACAGCGCCGGTGTTGTCTTCGCCAAGTGGGACCGATGGATTTGTTATTTATAGTGATGCCTCAGGGAGCGGCTTAGGCTGCGTTCTTCTACAGACTGGAAAGGTAATTGCTTATGGCTCACGCCAGCTGAAGGTGCACGAACGAACTTATCCAGTCCATGACTTAGAGTTGGCGGCGGTGATTTTTGCACTAAAGTTGTGGCGACACTATCTCTATGGAGTGAAGGTGGAGATCTATACAGATCACAAGTGCTTAAAGTACCTATTAGAGCAGAAGGACTTGAACATGCGACAACGAAGGTGGTTGGAGTTCCTTGGGGACTACACTTTCGAGATTCACTATACGCCCGGGAAGGGCAATGTAGTCGCCGATGCCTTGAGTCGGCGGACTCCGGCAAGAGCAGCTTGGTTGCAAAGGCATGATGAACGTCTCATCCGGGAGTTAGAAGCGTTGGAGATTTATTGTGTTGACAAGAATTCTACCGCCAATGCATGTTTGAACTGGACGGAGGTGCAATATGACCTTGCAGACCGGATTCGACGAGTAACGTGGTTTGATGAAGATCTCTTACGCTATGTTAACGAGGGGCCGGAGGGCAAATTCTCATGGAATGACGGTCTTTTGCGAAAAGAAGGCCGTTTGTGCGTCCCGCATGTGGGCAAATTGAGGGAAGAACTGATGTATGAAGCGCATTATACAAAGTATTCCATTCACCCCGGGAGCACGAAGATGTTCAATGATATGAAAAAGCTATTCTGGTGACCAGGGCTCAAGAGAGATGTTGCCCTCTATGTGGCCAAATGCCAAACATGTGCGATGGTGAAGGCGGAATGTCAAAAGCCGGGTGGTTGTTTGAAGTCGCTGCCGATCCCAGAATGAAAATTTGATGATATTTCCATGGATTTTGTGCACGGGTTGCCGAGATCTCAGCGAGGAAATGATTCCATTTGGGTGATTGTTGACCGGCTAACTAAAGTGGCACATTTTCTCCCAAACAGGCGGGATGATTCGGTTGAAAGTTTGGCAAAATTATATGTTGACCAGATTTTGCGACTTCATGGTGTTCCTCGGAGCATCGTAAGTGATCGAGATGGGCGATTCACGTCAAATGACTGGAGGCTAGTTCACCGACTGTTGGGCACGAAGTTGACATTCATTACGGCTTTTCATCCACAAACGGATGGCCAAACTGAACATACCAACAGAACGATGGAGGACATGCTCCGGATGTGCGCCCTCGACTTCGGAAAGAGATGGGAAGATCATCTCTACATGGTGGAGTTTGCTTATAATAACAGCTACGAGGCGAGCATTAGGATGGCACCGTATGAAGCGTTATATGGAAGGAAGTGTCGTACTCCCTTGGCTTGGGTAGAAGCGGGCGAAGCTCGAGTGTATAATTGAAATGAGGTCGATGAAGCAAACTTAAACATTCAGACGATTCCAGAGAACCTACTCATTGCTCAAGATCGACAAGTGAAGTACTACAACGTCAAGCACCGGAACGTGGAGTTCGCGGTTGGCGATTGGTCTACTTGGAGATCAAGCCCTTCAAAGGTGTCTCCAGGATTCGAAGTTTGAAAAAGTTGAGTTCAAGATATTTGGGTCCATTTGAAGTGGTTGAGCGAGTCGGAGAAGCGGCATATCGGCTAGCTCTTTCGGTAGACTTGGGTGGATTACATGATGTGTTTCACATCTCGGTGCTTCGGAAGGTCGTTAAAGATCCAGCTCAAGTGATCGCGGATGATCGTGTGCCGGTGGAGTATGGGCTAACAACGAGAGTTAGACCCATTCAGATCGAGGATCGAGCCGAGAAATAGCTGCGGAACAAGACAGTCGGGATGGTTAAAGTCCAGTGGAACAACTGCAGTTATGAGGAACTTACATGGGAGCGAGAGCAAACCATGCCAGTGGAGTTTCCTGAGCTGTTTCTGTAATGAGTGGAGAGTGATATATGTTGTTGTAACATGAGAATTTGAATGTTATAACTGTTTAGTTGATGGTTGTTGGTTGCCTTCCTGTGTACGAATTTCGAGGACGAAATTTCTTGTAGGATGGGATTGTTGTAACAGCCCAAATTTTTCAGCAGGCAAAATTTTGGGTGACACGGCCTAGGACACGGGCGTGTCCCAGGGCGTGTCCCGCTCGGGTTCGGTGTCAGGTCGACGAATGTTGTGTTCAACGAATTGAGCTCGATTATTTCGCAAAGGCTTCGTGGGCTGGCAAATCATCGAACGGAAATCGTCGAACGTTGGGGAAATCGTCAAACGCGCGGAATCGTCGAACGAAGATCGTCGAATGCTGGGCCAATCGTCGAGCGCTGGGCCAATTCGACGATCATTGCCCAATCATCGAACAGATTTCGTTGAACGTGCTTATCGTCGAACGGAAATCGTCGAACGCGCTATTTGACGATCGCTGCCGGGCTCGACGATCGCTGGTGAGCTCGACGATCGCTACCTAATCGTCGAACGCAGATCGTCGAGCGCAGATTTTTGTCACGGGCGTGACTTGGCTGACACGGGGCATGTCCCATGGCGGTGACCTATTTTGGGATAAGGAGGGTTGAGCACCGCTTAGCGATACGGCCTGTGACACGGGTGTGTCACAGGGCGTGTCGGACGAGGAAATCAGTTTTCCCGATTTTTCGTAGCCGTCCATTTTTCTCAGCTTGGATCCAAGGGCTGAACTTCTTTTCTGCTTCCTTAAGGCCGAAAACAGAGAACGTATTCTCATTTTGTTTTTGCCTTCATCTTTCTAAAAGTTTAGAGAGAGAACGGGAAAGGAAGACGGAGAAGAATAAGAGGGGCTGTTCGGTGGTGGAGCTGGTGAGTGTCCAGTGGTCATCCGAGGCCAATTTTGCGGAGGAAACGCTCTTTCTAGCTAGCTAGGAACTTTATGGAACCAAAGCGGGCTTCAAGGTAACGACTTTCTTCCTAGCCATGTGAAGGCTTCCTTTTTGGCATATGTGTGTGATTCCCCCACCAAGAGGTGGCTGATTTGGGATTCTTTTGGGTGATTTATGGAATTCCCTTTTGTTGGCATATAGATCCAGAAATGGAGTACGGAATAGGCATGCTGTGTGAAGCCCATCTGGACAGGTTGGTCTGGATTGGTGATGTTGCATACGAACCAGAGAATACTCCGTGATAAACGTGTAGTTTAAGGAGTCAACGGGTTATGCCTGTGAAGGGTAGTAGCAGGAAGTACTAGAGTGGTAGTCCAGGAAAATATCCCTGTTATGCTTATGCTATTGGGTCGTACCTGTGAATGAGTAACAGGAAGTACTGGTGTGACCAGGAAAGGCCCTTTGTGTTGCTTGATGTCGTAGGTGGTACCTGTGAAGAGAGTAGCAGGAAGTACTGGTGTGCCCAGGAAAGACCCCTGACATTTGTGATCTTGCGGTTTCGTACCTGTGAATAAGTAACAGGAAGTACTGGTGTGCCCAGGAAAGACTCGCTGATGTTGTAAGATAAATGGGTGTAATAAATACCCAGGCTTGAATGCCAAGAACAGGATTGGTGAGACCGACCCGCGCCTTTGATTAAGCCGCGAGTACGCCATACTCGGTGAAGGCAAGGCGATTTGAGCAACGGGGGTGGAGGATCCGACCTGCGTTATGTCCGTCTGATGTGGACCAGAAGGTGAGGTCTATTGGAGCGCATAGCGAGAGTCATAGGCCTGCGTGCCATGACACAATGGGGGGCTACGGGACATCCCGGTGTTTTAAGACTAGAACTCCGGCTGCACGCCATGAAGTAAATTCTCAAGAGAGTTTTCGTTGGGTTGTGGCCCTGATACGGTGGTGGGAAACTGGTTTACCGGTACACCAAGAATGTGCCCTGAGTGCACAGATCGTCGGGCCGGGTGGCTGACGGTTGTGATGGCATGTGTGTGCGTGAGAAGCACATTTGTATGAATTATATACATGTTTGTGAATGCTATGCCTCCAGGGAAGAATATCGCTACCCCGAGAAAAGGGGTAGGGTCGTTATAATTGGGTCAGCTGAACGCTGACTGTTGCTTCTGTTTGCCACTGTTGGGTGGATTGTCCCTGTAAAGTGCTGGAGAGCCATGCGGGACGCATAAAGGTTGATGTCCCTGTTGCTGCTGCTGCTGTTAGCCCTTGAAGGCTATTTGGAATGATGTTGTGTTTTCTTTTATTGTGGCCGACCTGCGCGCCAATGTTTAGGCCACTGTTTGAAAGCCATGTAAGGCCATAAGGCCAACTTTCGTGTTGTTGTAAGACATTCCTATTATAGATATACAATGTGGAGTTGTTTTATCAGTTGGACATTCAAGTCTGGAGTTCAAGTATTAGTATAGGCTTCCGCTAGAATGCAATGTGTTAAGGTACGCTGCGCTACTCTTGTATCATCCCGTAACTTTTCCGCCTGTTTTGTGATATATGTTGTGTGGCCCCGGCCGGACCTTCTAGTTTATACCATATGAACGGATGGGGTTGTTACAGAAAGTCACCTTCTCCTCCCAAGAGAATGGCTGAAGTGGAATCTGAAAATTCTGACATCAACACTTCAGACAGTCACAAATCTGATGAAGACTTTGCTGCCTTCACAAGGCAGTTTTAAAGGTTCATGAAGAAGAAGAAATTAAGAACAAAGCCATCTTCATCCTTCTCCAAGGATGACTATTACAAGAAGAAGAAAACATCTAAGGATGACAGGTATGTCTCTAATCCCAGTAAATAAACTTCTTCTAAAATTATTTGTTATTATTGCAACAGGTCGGGACATGTCATAGCTGATTGTCCTGATAAAAGAAAGGAATCTAAAGATAAAAAGAAGCACCAAAATAAGGGCAAGAAGGAGAGATCCTTTGTTGCAAAGAAGCAGAAGAGTTGGACTGACTCATCATCATTAGAATCAGGAGAAGAGACTGAAGCTGAAGCTGAAGCTTATAGGATTGTTGACTACTGAATAGGATTCAGTAGAATCTGAGTTCTTGCAACTACTGGACTCAATAAATGGGGTTAAAGAACATCATTGCAAAGGGCTGATGGCTTTGACTGAGGAAGATCAGTGTCAGGATCAGCCTAGTCCCAGTAAGGTAAACAACCTTTCTTCAGTTTCTAATTATTATACTGGATCAGAATCAGAAGCATCTGCATCAAGAGATGTGGATGGTTCTGAATATGAAGGGGATGTTCATCAACTTATTGATGAGTATGGTAATCTGTTGCAAGCACTTAAGAGAAGCAGAAATCTTGTCAAAAACCAAGCTGAGGAAATTGCATCTCTTAAATTGGTTGCATCAGATTTAGCAAAAATGCTGGATTTGAAGTTGAATGAAATTGCCAAACTGAAAAATATAACTTCTATTCAGATGGGTACAATTACATTCAAAAATGATCAAATCAAGAATCTGGAAGTCAAACTTCAAAGAGAGAGGGAACTTGTGGCTAAATTATCAAAGCCAAAGTCAGTCTTACCCTTGATTGATCACTTCACTCTCCAAAAGGGTAAGACAGGATTAGGCTTCAAGGGAAGAACTAGGGCAGCTAATTCTAAAGGAAAAGGCAAAGCCCTAGTTCAGCCACTAGCCTTCAAACCCCCTATTGCCTTCAGGAAAGTGATGCAGCATACTAACAAGTATGACCATGACATTACACATGGTCACTGTAAGCCTGGTAATCTGAATGACAAGGGTGTAAATGCCAATAGGGAAGCCCATGTACAAACACATTATGATCTTCAGGAATCATCAATGTTTGATGCATCAGCCCCAGCACACAAGAAAAGGTCCACTGTACCTACAGTTTTAAGGTCTGCTGACAGCAATGCTGCTAAGAATGTACCTAAAAGAAGATACAATAGATATGAGTGTTGGTGTTGTGGAAAGTCGGTCATTATGCCATTGATTGTTGGCACAACACAACTGTCAGGAAGAATGCCATCTTACCTGTTAGAAAGGCTGCAGGCAAGCATGTCAAGTTTCAGTCTAGCCTGAACCTAAAACCCAATAATTATTGGGGTTCTAAGGTTAAGTAATTTTTTTTGATGCAGGTGAGTCCAAGTGGTCATACCCTAATATGGTACTTGGACAACAGATGTTCCAAGCACATGACTAGAACAAGAGGGATGCTGAAGGACTACTCTCCCAAAGAGAGTGGACCCAAAGTGATCTTTGGTGGATCTGAAAAGTGGGTCATCAAAGGGTTTGGTAACAATTCCAATAGTTCCATCACTATCACCCAAGTGGCTTATGTGAAAGGTTTGAAACGTAATTTAATAAGCAAAAGCCAACTGAGTGATCTTGGTTATGACACCTCTTTTATTAGGAATGGCTGTCAAATTAGAAGGACAAGTGATCAAGAGGTCATCTTGTCAGGTTATAGAAAAGGAAATATTTACTGTCTCGAGTTTGATTGTGAGAATAAGAACTCTCCTATTTGTCTAGTTGTAGATGAGAAAGCTTCTCATTGTGTCCAATAGCATAAGAGGCTGGCTCACCTGAACTACAAGTCAATAGGACAACTTTATAGTATGGAGTCAGTGAGGAATTGTCTTCAGGTCAAGTGCATTCAGGAGGGTGTGTATTCAGCTTGTCAAAAAGGCAAATAGACTAAGACCTCCTTCCATAGTCTTGATACCAAAGACTCGGTGAGGTGTTTGTACCTCCTGCATATGGATCTATTTGATCCTATGCCAGTTCATATTCTCGATAGGAAGTCTACATATTTGTGGTTGTGGATGACTATTCTATATTTACATGGGTTTTCTTCCTGAGGCAGAAATCTGAAACCCCTACTATCTTCCAGAATATTGTTAGGCAAATTCAAAATGAACTTAACAGTTTAGTTGTCAAAATCAGAAGTGACTATGGGACTGAATTTCAGTCTGAATGCATGACAAGATTTTGTGAAGAACTAGGGATTCATCAAGAGTTCTCCTCACCTAGGACTCCCCAGCAAAATGGTATTGCTGAAAGAAAGAACATGACTCTTATTGAGGCTGGTAAAACCCTACTAAGTGACACTACTCTCCTAGAATATTTTTGGGCTGAGGCAGTAAACACTTCATGTCATGTTCTCAATAGGGCTTCCATTACCAAAAGCCGCAAGAAGACACCCTATGAGATTATGAAATGCAGAAAACCAAATTTAGCCTATTTTAGAATCTTTGGTAGCAAGTGTTATGTTCTTAATAATGGCAAGCACTATTTAACTAAGTTTGATGTCAAATCCCAAGAATGGATATTTGTTGGGTACATCAATAGTAGTAGGACATACAGAGTCTACAACTTGACTACTCAAGTTGTAGAAGAATCTGTCCATGTAGTTTTTGATGAAACTACACTAATCACTTGTGAGCTGTCTAGTACTCCTTGTAGCTCTACAGGTTTGAAGGAAAAGATGGACAAGCTAACCATTAGAGAAGACCAACCTGCAAGGATGGATGAAGAAAATGATGGATGTTGTCCAGGGGTAGTACAAGACCCACAAGCAGATAAAGAGGACAATGAAGTATAGCATGGTGAGGTGATTGGAGAAAATCAAGGTGTAGATAGATTGCCTCCAGCAATAAGACATCTAAAGGATCATCCAGCACACGAAATTATTGGTGATCCAAGTCATGGTGTTCAGACAAGGAGTAAGAACATGAACATAGTCCTTTGCTCAAGTTTCCTGTCCCAGATGGAACCCAAGAAATTTTAAGAAGCCATATAAGACCCAAATTGGATTGATGCCATGCAGGAAGAGCTGAATCAATTCAGAAGATGCAAAGTCTGGAAGTTGGTTCCTAAACCAAAGAATCACAATGTCATTGGGACTAAGTGGATCTACAGGAACAAGCTAGATGAAAATGGCATTATAGTTAAGAAAAAAGCAAGACTGGTGGCAAAGGGCTATAGACAGGAAGAAGGAATAGATTTTGACCAGACATTTGCCCCAGTGGCAAGGTTGGAAGCAATAAGGCTGTTCCTTGCCTTTGCAACTAATCAAGGGTTCAAGGTATTTCAGATGGATGTAAAGTCGACATTTCTGAATGGTGACTTAAAAGAGGAAGTTTATGTTGAACAACACTCAGGTTTTGTAGATCCTCTCTATCCTAATTATGTCTATAGGCTTAAGAAAGTACTATATGGTTTGAAACAAGCCCCTAGGGCTTGGTATGAAACTCTGTCTACATTCCACATTGAGATCAAATTCTCAAGGACGAAAATAGAAAAAACTTTATTCCTAAGGGAATCAAAAGGCAAGATAACCTAGTCTAGATATATGTTGATGACATTATCTTTGGATCAACAAAAAACAACCTTTGTAGAAAGTTTGCAAAACTTATGCATTGGAATTTTGAGATGAGCAGTATGGGTGAGCTGAAATTCTTCTTGGGACTCCAAGTTAGACAGACTGATGATGGCTTGTCCATATCCCAGTCTAAGATCACCAAGGAGTTGATTAAGAAATATGGTATGGACTCAGCCTCCACCATGAGAACTCAAATGGGGTCAAGTATGTCTATGGGCAAAGATGTTGCAGGAAAACCTGTAGATGAGTCTTTGTATAAAGGGATAATTGGCTCCCTTTTATACTTAACTGCTAGTAGACCAGACATCATGTATGCTATATGTGTCTGTGCTAGGTATCAAGTCTGGCCTAAAGAATCTCATTATACTGCAGTCAAAAGAATTTTGAGATATCTTAATGGAACACTAAATCTTGGCCTTTGGTACCCTAAGAATAGAGATTTTCTACTAACTGGTTTTTCAGATGCAGACTTTGCAGAATGCAAAAAAGACAGGAAAAGTACAACTGGAACATGTCAGTTCTTAGGTGGAAGATTGGTGTCATGGAGCAGCAAAAATCAGACAAGTGTGGTTATATCCACTGCTGAGTCTGAATATGTAGCTGCAGGCAGTTGTTGTGCTCAACTATTATGGATAAAACATCAGCTTGAAGATTATGGCATTCAGGTAAGTAGAACCCCATTGTTTTGTGATTCTACTAATGTCATTTCTATTGCTAGAAATCCTGTTTCTCATAGCAGAACTAAGTACATAGAAATAAGATTTCATTTCCTTAGAAAACATGTTGAAAAGGAAGATATAAGTTTAGAATTTGTCAATACTAATTTTCAAATTGCAGACATGTTCACCAAACCACTGGATGAAACTAAATTCAATTATTTTAAAATTGAATTAGGCATGTTAAACTTGGAATAAGAATGACAAATTTGACTTACTAAATTTATGTCGACACATAAAGACATCTGTGTCGACACTTAGTAGTTGGTCTCGACACATAAGGAAAATTCTGTCGACACAACAAGAAGATTGTGTCGACACTTAGAATTTGGTGTCCACACATAGCTTTCCTGACACTTAAATATTGGTGTCGACACATACAGTCGTCTGTGTGGACACACAGACATTAGTGTAGACTCTTAAGATTGTCTATGTCGACACATTGCAGATAGTGTCGACACATAGTATTCTACTACCTTTACATTCTCTGTCGAGACTTTAATAGTCTGTGTCGACACAATCCCAATAGTGTCGACACAATAAGAGTATTTCAACTTTCCTTTTGACCTTCTTTGTTTAGAAAAATAAAAATAGGTGGAAGCAAAACCCTGTCGACTACGCTCTCAGTATTCTCGAGACCAAATCTTTGTGTCGACAGACCTTCATCTCTCTTCTCCTCAATCTCTAATCCCTAATGGCGCCAAACTGGAAGAGAACATCAATGAGGGCTATGAACTAGTTCGCGATGCATTTGAATGTGCATCATAATAAATCAAAGTTATGATTACCCTAATCATAGAAAATGGATTGGAATACTTAGTCTCAGAACCTACAAGGATATGAAAAAGGAGGTTCTTGAATTCTATACAAAGGCATCACTGGATTCAAAGGTCATAAAAATAAAGTCATCAGTTCAAGGAACCAAGGTCAAACTCACCCAGAAGAGTTTGAGTAAGACATTTCAACTTCCCAGGGTTAAAGAAGATGCTGAAATAGTATCTTCCATGACAAGAGAAGCTCTCCAATGGTGTGGAATGGATCCCACTACCAAGATTGGATCTTCTATGAACAGGAAGGGAATGAATTCCCAAGGCAAGTTTCTTTTTGAAATTGTAGGAAAAGTTATTCTGTGCAAATCCGGAGGACATGATAGGATTTCATCCTATATGTTCAATCTAATGACCAGAGTGATATTCAAGGTGAAAACAAATTGGTTTTCTATTATCTTTGACAAGATCAAAGAAGGAATCAAGAAACCTAATCTGGGCAGATTACTGAGCCGATTTCTGCCTGAGAATATACCTGAAGTGATAAATCAATCTGCATGTTCTAAGATTAATCACATGAGAAGAATGGACTTAAGGATAATGTCCAGATGGAATAGGGTTCTGACCAAAGATGTTTCTACTCCATAGAAACAAACAAAGCAGATTCAGAAAAAGAAGAAAATAGCCTCCAAGACCACTAAATCTTCTAGTGATTCAGAAGAAATGGTTGTTTTCAGCTATAATGAAGAAGGAGTAGAAAGGACTACCAAATCTCCTGCTCAAGAAACTATAACTGATAGTCAGATGCAAGGGGAGCAGATTCCTGCCACCAACATCTCAGTGGATCAGGTACAGGAAGAGCCTCATCCCGGGGGAGCTAATGAGCTTTCTCTAGTTCCAACTCAACCACTGCCATCACCTTCAAAAGACGCTCATGTGCAAAAGTCAATTGACCACACATCTGAATTGGACAGTGAAGCAATAACTCAATCAATACTTGATGTAGTCCAGGACATAAATCGTGCTGCTATAGACACTAAAAATGATGCACAGGATGTGCATATGACTGATATTGATAAAAATAGTCAAGACAATGTCCCTGAGGATGACATTACCAGGGAAGAACCTTTTGAAGTTGAAGGAGGACAATCTGCTGAGCAAGAGCAAGCTATTCCTCCAATTCAAATAAACCAAGAAGTAACATTAGAAGAGTTATTTCCTGATTTGATAAGAGTAAGGACTAAGGGGGAGCACTCAAGAATTGAGCAAGAGATGCCCATCATTGCCTCAAGTCCAAAAGCCACTGTGGACATAGCAAGTTCATCTGGTTCCTCAGAAGATGAAAAAGCCTCCAGGGACAAGAAGAGAAAACTTATGGAACTAAGGAAAAGGAGCTCTGGCGATAAGAAAGCCTTGCAGACTGTCCCACACATAGCAGCTCCAGTGGTAGACTTCAGTTCCCTTTTAGTGAAACTGCAAGTAAAGTTGGATGAACAAAGAGCAGCTCTTGAGAAATATGTAGAGGAGAGTAATAAAGAACTGCAATCTACATTGGCCCAAGATATCAAATCCATCAGATTTGAGGTCAATCTGCATAAAATGGAAATGACTGAGTGCTTTCAAAAGGGATGACATGTTGTAGTCTATTTGGCCAAGCAACAACAGGAGGCCAAAACATAAATAGATGACATAGCAGTTAAACAAGTATATGTTCTGGAAAACCAAATCAGAATGAATGACAATCTGACAGAATCACACAATCTTATTGTAACAGAACATCAGAATAAAGCCACTGCTTTGACTGAACACCTTGTTAAAGAAAAGACTGAGTTTGATAAACAACTCAAAGCAAATTTGACTGATGTTGGTATTGCTATTCAGGACTCTCAAAAAGTAATTGCTGATCAACTGCAGAAATTCAGATCATTCTATAAAGAAGGCGCCAATTACCTAGCTAGTCAGATAAGGTTTCAAAAGGATGATCTACGAGACCATGTTGAACGAGAAGTCATAAAGAGGGATAGAGTGTTAGTCAATGCATGCTCTGAACATGCTAAATAGATAACTAATGCTATCAGAGCAACTATTGGTTATCCACCCATGTGTGATGACGATAACACTATTGAATCAGGCATTCAACCAGCTTCATATGAAGGGGTTCAGCAAGAAGTAGCTCAAATTATTTATCCCCCTGCTGATTTTGGAGGAATTCAATATGTTGTTCAACAGATGTATAGTCCTTCACAGGAGGTACAAAATGTCATTATTGAGAAGGTTGATATGTCTGAAGATGCTTTGAAAAGAGAGCAAGACGCTCAACTTTCTAAGAAAAGGTTTAGAGGGCAGGCTGAATTAAATCCTGATTTTAAAAATGGAGTCCCACCTCCAGAAACATTATTCTCACTGCCTGGGCAAGAAGTTAAAGACAACATGCATGATAGAGGCAAATGGTACTCTGAACAAGAGTGGAGCAAGTATCAGAAACGACAAGATGTCATTTATCAGTTCATAAGAGAACTCAAAGCTGTGAAGATACCTACTACTTCTGTGGAGCCTAGCAAATACTTTCCAAAGCCTTATCATTATTTTGAAAGGCAAAAGGTCAAGGCTGAAGAGCTCAAGAAAAAGGATCTTAAAGGAAAGAAGCCAGCTGAAGACACTGAAGCTAATGTACAAGCAAGGATTCAGTCTGGCAAAGGCATTGTCATCAAGGAGCCTAAGCAGTCCTAGAATAGATTGACTAGACTTTAGAACTATGTAATCTTTTTTTTAAAATCTATGTAATTTGTTGTTAAAAACCTTCTTGTACTTCAACAAAACTCTGATTCATGTTCACAATATTTTATCATGTTTTATGATGATATAATATGCTGGTTTTGTTTATGTGTTACCCTGTCTAAATAATTCTTTTATACATCATAATCTGTGTTTTATTATAAAGTGATGTATATCATTGACTAAGGGTTATGACTTCTCCAAATAGGGGAGATTATTGGGTACATTAGAAATTATGTACCAGATTTGGAGAAGCCTCACCCAACTCAAAGATATTCATCAATGTGTATTTGATGGTGTTTTGAGTTTCATTATGCAGGTTAAGGAAATGCAGAAAAGGTTTCTAAGTACAAGTGTCTACACCTGAGAAGAATTGTTTCGACACTTGGGAAATGGTGTGTCGACACCAGGAGCCAGATTGTGTCGACATACAGGACTTGTGTCGACACACAGAAAATCAGTCGACAACAACTGTGTCGACACACAGGACTTGTGTCGACATACTCCAGAATTCTGTCGATATCAATTGTGTAGACACACAGGACTTGTGTCGACACACACCAAAATTCTATCGACATCAACTTTGTCGAGACTAGGAGTTATTGTTTCGACACACAAGACTTGTGTCGACACACAAGACTTGTGTCGACACATTCCATAGAAGCTGTGTCAAGAAGAAAACAAAGAGTTGTATCGACATTATGTGAGCTGTGTAGACATCACCAAGGATTGTGTCGACACATGATCTATTTGTGTCGACACATTTGAAGTATTATCTCGACACTTTGCTGCTGAGATAAAGTTCAATGAAGTATCAGATGTCATGACTGGAGACTTGACAGCTGTCACAACCAACAAAACAGTTACATCTGTAAGAGCTGTCAGAAGGCCGTTAGGAACCGGATCAGCAGGTAACCTCAGATTGGGTCTATATAAAGACCTATTCTATCAACAAACGGTAATAAAAAAGAAAAGAGAACCAACAACTAACAAGAAGAGAAGTCTTCATCCAGAAATCAACAAGTCTCTAAGGGTAGATCTAGAACAAGTCTGCAAGAAGAATTCAGAGCCACATCTGAATAGAATAAGGAAGCTGGATTGAAGATCTTCTCCAACTTCACAAGAAGATCAACCTTACTTTGTTCAAATTCAAGAAGCTTTGAAGAAGCTAAGACAGGTTGGATCTAAAGTAATCAGATCTATCAAGAACTGATCAAGAAAACTTCAACCCATTCTCTCTCTACCTGGGTGAAGGATTTATACTTTTTATAATCAATTTTCTCTGTAGGATCTTTTATAGATTTGAGTGTAGGAGAGTTATCTCTCTGAGTTGTAAGACTAAATCTATAAAGGTTGAGGTAGGGCTCAGTGCCTGAGGTATGGGATTAATTTCTCTGAGTTGTAGGCTTGTTGAAGAGGCTGAGGTAGGGCTTGATTACCTGAGTTGTAGGAGTGTGGACTCACTCTGAGGTAGGATTCTCTGAGAAGATCTGAGTTGCAGGACTTGCTGAAGTCTGAGTTGTAGGAACCATTCTGGGTTCTGAGTTGTAAGATCTGAGGATCTGAGAAGGAAGAAGGGAGTTAGGCTGAATTTAGTATACTACTAGATAGGCGAAGGGGAAAAGTGGATGTACCCATCACTTGGGGAACCACTATAAATCTATGTGTATGTTGTGTTGCCTGTGTTTGCTATAATCTGTGCTGTGATTGATATTGCTAAGGTTGTCTAACAAGTAATTTACATTATCTGCCTGAGAAAAAGAATTGAACCTATTCACCCCCCCCCCTCTAGGTGTTTAGGACATCTTGAATCCAATTCTTTCACAGCCCTCCTTGGTGGAGAAGGTGTCCTTCTCATGCTTCTTCTTAAGGCTTCAGCTTTGGAGGCCACAGTCTTTTATCTGGCCTGGGACTTGTTATTTTTCACCTCCTCCTTCCTGGCAGTTAGCTACATTTCATAAGACGGCGACTTCCCAAATAGAGTTGGTGGACGAGTATTTGCCTGCTTTGCCACTTCCCTGATGTCACAAATCTTGGTGTTCCAGTCTCTAGTTAGAGACCTTAGGAACTTAACATTAAGCTCATAATTATTGAAGACCCGACCATATTTCCTTGGCTCATTAACTATTATAAAGAATCTTTCATAGCAGCTGGTTATGCTCTCTTCCTTGGACTGCCTGAAGACCTCATACTTTTGATTGAGAATATACTTTCTGTCATCTCTAACCTCTTTTGTGCCCTCCATATAGACCACCAATATGTCCCCCATCTCTTTGGATGTCTTGTAGTGCACCAGATTATGAAAGGTGGAGTCATCTATGACACTAACAATAATGTTTTGTGCCATCTTGTCTAGTGTAGCCAAGATGACTTCATCCTTAGTTATTTCTGAATATGTCTTAGGTGTCTAGACTGTTGCATCCAGAGCTAAGGCTTTCATAGGGATGAAAGGTCCCTCTTTGACCATGACAAAGATACTTGGGATAGATGCCTCCATGAAGACTCTAACCATTTCCTTCCAAATTCCAAAGCCTTCCTTTCTGCAGATAGGAAGCTTCATGGAACCAAGCTCCTTATGATTCTCTCCTGAACCCATAAGTATACTCTGACTGCTACACTTGGAGATCTACTCAGACTGTTAAGCCTTTCTTGAGCAACCTCCCTTTAATATAACTTGAATATCTTTGTTTTCAAGGGTAGCAAAACCACCTAGAGGGGGAAGGGGTGAATAGGTTTCTAGGTCTTTAGTATATCTTTTAGCTTTTATAAGTTTAAGATGTGAGTGGTGATTTATTTCCTAGTGCTTTCAAGACATTCACCCAGAAGACACATCAATTTATAGTGGTTCCCCAAATTATGTGTATGTCCACTGTCCCTCCTGTTTTTCTAACAATGTGTTAGATAAGGCACATCTCCAATATCTCGGCTCCTAAGAGCTTACAAGATGATCCCACGGGACCACTCAGTCTCCTCGAAGTCTTATAACTCGGGCACAAAGCACTATAACTTAGTGATCAGAAAATTACCAACCTCAGGCCAACGTCCCTACCACTCATGCTGGGAGGACATATGCACTCTTGAATCCTACCTCAAATCTCAGCCTTTAGAATACCGGATTACAACTTAGATCCAACAGAATCTTACTGAGAGATTAAGGTTTGATGTTCATTGACACCAGAGGAATTATCTCAGTATCTATCTCCTTTTGTCCTGAGAGATCAGTCTAGATTTCTTCTTCATAGCTCTAGAAAATAGTCTTCCGGATTTTCTCAGCTTGGGCCATTAAGTGGCTGCATCTAGGATTAGCACTTGCTGCTCCTTATTTCTTGCTGTTGATGATGAATATGACAACAATGAACAGGAAGAACATTCAGGTCGATCGATTTGAGCTTCTGCTTCTTGTCTCAGCAATAAAGGCAAAGACGACGATGATGTTCTCTCACTTTTCGAAAAGACAAAACCCTAAAAGTTAATTTAATTTCTCAGATCTCATTCCTTTTATCTTTTGTCATTCAACGGCTTTCTGGACCTGTGGTCCCGACATTAATTGCTGGTTTATATCCTTCCTTTTATATAATATATCATACAGCTAGCTATCGGTACCATCAGTGTTGGATTCCAGCTTTCCTGTAATGAGTTTAAAATTCGTTGACTTTTGTTGACTTTTGGCTGACGTCAGCATCTGTGGACTTAGCCAAATTCTTAGATCCATCCTAGGTATTGAGTGTGTTAAGTGCACAAGCTTCACTCAATAATTTTGTACTTAGCCAACATTCTGCATCATCGGGCGTTGAGTGAGTTGGGTGAACTGGCTTCACTCAACGATTATAGACTTAGCCAACTTTCTTCTTCCTTAGGCATTGAGTGCGTTGAGTGAAGCATTCATCACTAAACACTTTTAGACTTGGCTCATCATTCTGCATCTAGGCGTTGAGAGCGTTAAGTGAATGGCCTTCACTCACACTTTTCGACTTAGCCAAACTTTCAGTGTTGCCAGGCGTTGAGTGAGTTGAGTGAGCCTTCATCACTCAATGCCCCTAGACTTAGCCACTTCACTGATTGCATGTCTTCATGCTGAGGCGTTGAGTGAACTGGTGATGGCGATGAGGTCCTGCAATGTGCTTGTGATGCTCGTGACCGTTCGACTATTGGCGACGAAGTCCCGCCACTTGTTCATGATGATGTTGCTGATGTGGCCGCTGATCTCTGTCACAGAGAGTTTGATGATTGTGACGGTCGTTACCACGAGCTTGAAGATGGGTTTTTACTGCGACATCCATCATCGATGCCATGCCAAATCACTACTACATATTATGCATGTCGTCCACCATTACCCTCATGTGAAAATATATGATTATAAATTATATATTTATAATTGTATATTTTAAAGCATTTTAACTTTTAGCATTTTATTTCGTACTATTGTTGTTTCAATTTTATGTTTGAGATGAGTTGCTTATAACCATCTAGTTCTAATTTATTATTGAATGGTGGATATGATGTGGTGTATCCAATTTCTAGACTTGCATGGGTAATGAAAACTCAAATTTGGATGAAAAAAAAGAACCATAATTCTAATTTTAGAATTCCCCTCTAGCACTCCTCCTCCTTGGCCGTCGGCCCCTCCCTGTCGCCTTGGCTAGTTCGGCTGCCCCCTCCATTCCCCCTCATTCTTGGCACCATTCAGCCCCCTCCTCTCCTCTCACCTTCATTACAACTCTTGTCCTTCCCCTCTCCCCTCCTCCTCTAAGCACAAGTTCGGCCAACACTTCTCTCGCTGCCCCTTCCTTCCCACTTGAAGAAAACCAAATAACCCTCACATATCACTTCTGTGGATCTCCTCTGGTGACTCCGAAGAAAGTAGCGTGCGTCATCTCCTTCCGGTGCGGCTCTGTGGAAATTCATGGAAGTGGATCCTTCCCCCTTCATTGTGTGTTTCCTCCAGTCATCCTTGGGGACGAATTTGAAAGTCTATTGCTTGGGATTGGGTAACGATTTCTGATCCTCCTCTTGCGTGATTCCATTCTTAATTAGTTGGAGGTTTTGAGACATTGACTTTTATCCGCAGCTTTGAATCCGTCATTTAAAAAAAATCTGATTTTGTTGTTTATGTTCTTCAATTTCTTTAACCAAATCTGGATCGGGTGGATCCTTTTTGCTTGATCCAAATATTGGCAAATAGCCCGTATTAGATCTCTAAAGGATTGGTGATCCTTCATGTTATATTCAGATTTTTGTGAGCGAACAAGACTAATTTTGGATCACACCTTGAGTCGAGTTCTTCTCGGATTGTGGTTGTGAGAGTTCCGTAATGAAAGGCAAGTATTGGAGCGGTTAGGAATCATAATTTTAGGTGTTGTGACTATTGTGGTATGGATTGATGAGACAAGGCTTATGCGTGCTAACTTAATCCCTTGTATTAAAAGAACTTCATTCAAGAACTAAGTTAATTGATCGGAACCCATGATACGAATGATACGTGTTTGTGTTATTGTCCAACCATTGAGAGCGTTAATATTATTCTTTGAAATCGATGGCCAACATCAATTTGGTATCAGAGGGAGGTTCATGTCAATTTCCTAATTGGCATCATCCTCATATTCATAGGACATTTACATGCACTAGTCTAGCACGTTTTGTTGTTCAAAATAACAAAAAAAATTTCTAGTCTGCCAATAGCGACCTAAAATTCTCAATTTTTTTCAAAATCAAAAAAGAAAAACTTTTGCATGTTCTATCTTCCTATATTAGTACAAAAATTAAAAAATATTTTACTTTGGTCCTATATTGAGACGAAAAAAATAATTAATTATAAAATTTATTCTAGCCAGGGCAATTTTGCCTAAAAAACTGTTTTTTTTTCACCTGCATGCATATTAGGCCCGAGAAGATTATACTCCCCATCCACACCAAGTATGGCCTATGACGTTAACGTTTCCCGATTAAAATCTTCTGGATGCATGATGAATGTTAGGAAACCAGTTCATTCACCTATACTAGATGAGATTAGGGTTTTGCTTGCGCAACTAATGGCTAACCAAGCGACACCACCACCCCCTAGGCAACCCCACCATCATCTGGAATGTCGCCCTGAGTGAGTGGTTGACATTTTTAGGTCGTCTAGGAACGTTGCACCCACCTATGATGGGTTGGGAGGTCCTCAGATCTTCCTTAATTGGGTTGTTGGGATCGAACGCTATTTCGAGTGTTTTTGTCTGTGGGAACTCCACAAGGTCCCAGTGGTGAGCAAGCAGTTAGAGGGCCAATCCTAGACATTTTGGTTCAATGAGGAGATAAGTTTTGGGTCCCCTATAGGTTAGTCTGTCATGAAGAGCCTCCTCACCGATCAGTATGCTCATGCGTGGATGTTGGATGAAGTGGCTACATTACACTAGGGCACTAGAACCGCATCTGATGATAGGAGTGACCTTAACCCTCAAGTTCCACGATGTATACATCCATCCACCGTAAGGAAAAGGGAGCATTTTAGATCAATTTTCCAAGACTCCGTGGTCATTACTGCTATGAGTGACATGAGCACACGGGGTGAGAGTGTTCCGGGCTGCGAGGGTTATCCCACGATGATTACACACAATGTTGGGGGTATGTCTGAACGTTATACTATCGAGTGCCCCATGCAGCCTTTGACCTTTGTCTTATTAGGGTCCTCCCCCGAGCTTTATTTTCCAATCGTCGACTCTACTGATGATTCTAGGCCAGTGCTTTTGACTAAGCCCACCGCTGAGGGCGATGTCAGCATCATTGTCTAGCTTAGCGAAGCTGAGGAGTTCGGTTACCCCAGTGACATAGAAGAGGATCTCTCCTCTAAAGTGCCAATCCATATGATTATCCAACCCACCGTCGTCCATATTTCGGGTCCGTTACCAATAGTAGTTGAGGAGTCTCGCAATGATTCCGAGTTAGATGACAAATCTAGTGCGTTGGGAGAATTACCTAGCGAGGGAAGGATATTCTTGGAAGATTTGAGTGGTATTAATCCGGAAAAATTTTCTTTGATGATAAATCCATTGTGTGACAGTCAATATGACTTGGGTCTTCCTCCGGATCTGACATTTCTGATCCTCCTTCCTGACCATGTAACACGACTAGATGACTTTGCAGGACACGAATTTGTTATAACTAGTCCGAGCCATTTGGTGTTGCCTACGTTAGTAGCCCCTCCGTGGGACATCTCTAGCAGGATACGTCTTAGTAAGTAGTTAGAATTCATGTTCGGTCTTGTCACGACTCTTGGTAGTTCTGTATCTTCCAAATATCCTATGATTGATCAATTCTCTGATTACAAGTCTACGATGAGGTCGTCTATTGTGCTTACTTCTGATTTCGCGATGGGTGTGCCTCAAGGTTTGAGTCCGCTAAACTTTAAATATAAATTAAATCGATTAAACCAATTAATACCACCTTATTCTCAACCATGTCACGATATCTATGCACCCACACTTGTGGCCATAGCTATCCAATGTGAGTTGTGGCATTTGCATGCCAACTTGCTCCCGAAAGTACCCAACTTACAAGTTGACGGTACAATTTAGTGCGTTCATCTCCCGACCGATTACTTACTAGCACCATCCTGAACATAACATTTAGGAGAGCTGACCCGTACCTTATTTATATCAAAAATTGAGACATTATGAATTTGTTGGATTTTATGAATGATTGTGGTGTTTCGCTCATTTTCAACGTCCGGGATTTTATGTCGTATGCTTCTCCTACTCTACGGTGGCTTTCTCTATCGTTTCTTCCTCCCACTACAAGTTCTCGTGGGTTGGGGATGAGGTTATTTCCGTATCTATCTTCCACTGGGATTCCATGGTACTTGCACTGGTTCGTAAGAAAAAAGTCATTTTTCTTTCTGTCACATTTTTGTCTTATTTTTTTAGAAATCTTTGTTGTTTTGGTGATGCCTCGCAGGTTACTCTCGGGTGTTACTTGGGAGCTCATCGTACTATATTTGGAGGCTGCCTTGTTCCAACGCTCTCTCACAGGCCACTCATCGGTGATGAGTGATTTTTAGTGGGGGAGAATTGATGGCGACGAGGTCCTGCCATGTGCTCGTGATGCTCGTGACCGTTCGACTATTGGGGATGAACTCCAACCACTTGTTCATGATGATGTTGCTGATGTGGGCACTGGTCTCTGCCATAAAGAGTTTGATGATTGTGACGGTCGTTGTCGCGAGCTTGAAGATGGGATTTTACCGCGACATCCATCGTCGATGTCGTGCCAAATCTCCGCTACATGTTATGCATGTCATCCACCTTTACCCTGATGTGAAAATATATGATTATAAATTATATATTTATAATTAAATATTTTTAAGCATTTTACCTTTTAGCATTTTGATTTCTTAGTTTTGTTATTTCAATTTTATGTTTGAAATGGGCTGCGTATAACCATCTAGTTCTAGTTTATTAATGAATGGTGGAGATGGAGGAGTGTATCCTATATATAGACTTGCATGAGTAATGAAAACTAAGATTTGGATTAAAAAAAGACCATAATTCTAATTTTAGAATTCCCCTCTTGCTCTCCTCCTCCTTGGCCGTCGGTCCCTCCCTCTCCCGTTGTCTAGTTCGGTCGCCCAACTCCCTTTCCCTCCTCCTTGGCACCATTCGCCCCCCTTCTCTCCTCTCCCCTTCGTGGCATCTCTTAGCCTTCCCCTCTCCCCTCCTCCTCTAAGCACTAGCTCGGCCAAGCCTTCTCTCCCTTCCCCTTCCTTCCCTCTTGAATAAAACCAAAGAACGCACCCATATCACTTCTGTGGATCTCCTCTGGTGACTCCGAAGAAAGCGGCGTGTGTCATCTCCTTCTAGTGCGGCTCCGTGGAATTTCGTGGAAGTGGATCCATCCCCCTTTGTTATGTGTTTGCTCCACTCATCTTTGTGGACAAATTTGAAGCTCTATTGCTTGGTATTGGGTAAAGATTTCTGATCCTCCTCTTGTGTGAATCCATTCTTAATTAGTTGGAGGTTGAGTCATCGACTTTTATCCGCGACTTTGAATCTGTCATTTTAAAACATCAGATTTTGTTGTTTATGTTCTTCAATTTCTTTAACCGAATTCGGATCAGGTGGATCCTTTTCGCTTGATCCAAATATTGGTATACATCCCTTATTAGAACTCTAAGGGATTGGCGGTCTGTCATGTTATATTCAGATTTTTGAGAGCAAACAAAAATAATTTTGGATCATACTTTTACTCAAGTTCTTCTCGGATTGCGGTTGTGAACGTTGTGTAATGAACGGTAAGTATTGGAGTGGATAGGAATCATAAATTTAGGTGTTGTAACTGTTGTGGTATGGATGGATGAGACAAGGCTTACGGTGCTAACTTAATCCCTTGTGTTAAAAGAACTTCATTCAAGAACTAAGTTAATTTATCGAAACCCATGATACGCACGCTATGTGTTTGTGTTATTGTCCAACCCTTGAGAGCATTAATATTATTCTTTGAAATCGATGGCCAACATAAATTAGCTTCACTCAACGCTTCTATACTTATCCGCAATTGTGAAATCTCCCAGCTTGCTGAGGCGTTGAGCGCGTTGAGTGAACTGGTTTCACTCAACACCTCTGGACTTAGTCGATTTCTATCTTCTTTTTTCTTTGTCTTTGACTGCAAAAATATGACACAACTCTTCTGCTCAACTGGCATTGAGTGAACTGTCTTCACTCAACGCCTGTGGACTTAGCCGAAAAATTATCTCTGTAACCTGCAGGGCTTTGGATGCCCTGTCTTTACTCAGTGTTTTTGCTGTGTGGCGTCGAGTGAACTGACTTCACTCAACGCCTATGGACTTAGGCACGAAAATACTTTACAGACTGCTGGGCTTTGACTGTCCACACCATACACAGTGCTTTTTAGTATCTGGCATTGAGTGAACTGGATTGACTCAATGCTTGTGGACTTAGGCGATTTTTAGCCTTTCTAGCCTCCTTCTTTGACATCTGGTGTTGAGTGAACTGACTTCACTCAACTCGTGTGGACTTGGACAAGTTTTTATCACTCCACACCTCTACCTTGTGATAACATATCACATCCACTTGGAATACCTTTCCAACCCGCATGCATGAACTTAAACATAGTTCAAATAAAACCATGTGTATACCATTGACTTGTTTGACTTCTTCAAATCTAGGACATTGTGAACAATGGACACAATAGATAACTCTAATTTTCTCTATATTTTTATATAGTTTTTGTCTAATAATTATTTAATCATTATTTTGATTTTATTATTTAAGTCTCTAATTCACTTCTTTTTATATTTCAGGAAAATTTGGGTACAGATAGTGAAAGTTATTTAAATCAAGGTTAGCTAATCACCTAGAGGGGGAGGGTGAATAGGTCTTTGAGCTTTTAATAAATCTTTTGTTGTTTTTAAGTTGTATTAGCTAGAGCTTGTCCTTAAATCCTGCACACACAGCAAACACAAGAATTTATAGTGGTTCCCCAATTGGGTACATCCACTTTCCCTCCCACCTATCCAACTTACTTATTGGACTCGACACAAACTCCTCCACTTATGCTCCTCAGAGCTTACAACTCCGGCCCTCAGCTTTACACACAGATTCTTCTCCGAATCCAACTCAGAACCACAAGGGTTCCTACCTCAGAGCTCTGCAGAACTCCTACAGCTCAGTGATCCAGAGATCGCCTACCTCGGCCTTATTTTTAAGGCCGACACTCAGGCTCTTCATCCCTACAGCTTCAGGCACACGACCCTACTCTCAGAGTGCTGTATCACTCCTACAACTCAGTACCCTTTCAGGTAACTATAGCTCAGCCTCCTCCAAGGCCTACAATCTAAGTGATAAACTTGTCACATATAGCTCAGTGACTCTTCAGTCACCTACCACAGGCACAAGGCCCTACACTCAGGAAGGGAGGATAACCCTACCTCAGATCCACACTTGGATCCTACATCAGAGAGCAGCACTCTCCTACCTCAGGCACTTATGCCATATAGCTCAGACCCTCAATTGGATCCTACATAAGTGCCCCAACAGGGTACCTACCTTAGTGACAAATTTGTCACTTACCTCAGGCACAAAGTGCCCAACACTGAGATTTAGATCTACTGAATCCTACAGAAAGTTAATATAGGATGTTGAAGAAAATAAAACAAATGACTCTGAGAATTATCTCTGAGTTAACTTTGTTGGACTGAGCAGATTTCAATCCACCTCACTTACTGTAGAAGGAATCAGCCTTCTTCTACAGCTATCACTTTATACTGGTGCACAGATGAGCAGCTTCCACCTTGCTGATGAGATGAATCAGCTAAACTGTTCTGTTGTGAACAAACTTTGCTAAGCTCTAAGTGCTTCAGCTATCCTTCTTTGCTTTAGGCTATCTTGGCTGGACTTCAACTTTCAAGCTTGATCAGAAGTAAATGTCCAGCCTCCTCTATCAATTTCTCTTTCTGTTCGTTTGATTCGTTAACCCTAATCCATTTTCTGTTTCCCCTTTTATATGTGTTGATTTGAATCAACGGCACCATAGTATGTGTGCCCACCAAGGATTGGTGTGCGCTAACTCCATCAGAAAGGGACAAAACATCTTTCGGCCCTGTAGCAGTTTTCTCGAAACTGCTTCCTACAATTTTGACTTTGATGACGTCAGCAGTGGTCATCAATATCTAGACTTAGAAAATATTGCAGAATCTCATCAAGCGTTGAGTGGTGTTAAGACACTCAACTCCATGAGCCTTATCTCTCAGTGCTTCTGGACTTAAAACATTCCCTGGCTTGGTCTCAGCAGTTTTGTCTCATCGGTCTCAGCAGTTTTTCATTATTAGTTGAGATAAGCCTTTGTCTCAGCGCTTTTTTTATCTGCTGCCTCAGCGGTTTTTGCACTTATCTGTCTCAGCGGTTTTGTCTCAGCGGTCTCAGCAATTTTTCATTTAACAGTCTAAGCGCTTCCTTCTTCATTAGAAGCGTTGAGTGAACCTGCTTCACTCAACTCTTCTGGAGTTAGAAAATTTCCAACAAGTTTTGTCTCTGCTGTTTACCTCTTAACTGTCTCAGTATTTTCTGCATTATTAGAAGCATTGAGTGAACCTACTTCACTCAGCTCTTCTGAACTTAAAAATTTCCAACCAACTTTGTTTCTGTTGTCTCAACCGTCTCAACGCCATCTTCTCAGCTGTCTCAGCAGTCTCAGCGTTGTCAACGTCATCTTCTTAGTTGTCTTCATCTGTCTCAACGTTATCTTCCCAGCTGTCTCAGCTGTCTCAGCAACCTCAATGCCTTCTTCTCAGCAGTCTCAACGCTTTTTCCTTAGACAGATTTTCTCTTTCTTTAACTTGACAAGCGTTAGGCTGAGGTCGTCAAACTGTAACCTGAGCTCGACGAACTGCAAACTGAGCTCGATGAATTTTGACTCCTGAACTCTTGTGCTTATCCCACTGTATGTTGAGTTGTGCTCGACAATCAACGAGCTGCGTTTGACGAACTCTGTGCTGAGTTTGACGAAAATTGAGTTTACTGCCCAACTCATTTTTCTTCACTTGCCCAATCATGGACTACCTGCATGCATGAACTAAAGCACACATCAAATACATTATGTGTGTATGTTAATGACCCATTTGACTTCTTACAAATCTGGGATATTCAGATCAATAAACCTAACAAACTCCCTCTATTTGATGAAGTCAAAATAATACAGGTCATTGACAACACAACATTTCATCATAACAAAATTTAACAGTAGTAGAGTGGAGAAGTGTTACCATTTCTCTAGCCTGTGGAAAATTACTTACTCCCCCTTGCATGCTGCTATCCTTAATGTTCCACTTGGCTATACTTCTCAGCCTTTGACTTCTTTCCTCCCCCTTTTTGACTTCTGCAATATGGAGCATTTTGATAGTTTGTTCTCCCCCTATTTATCTCAGCTGTTGGGCTAGCTCCCCCTCAACAGTTGCACACTATCTTCAGTATCTAGACGATGAGCTTTTTCTACCTACAAAATAAACAATGCGGTATACGGTAGAAGAGAGAATTGAAGCTACACAAGATTCAATATCCCCAATTCAAATTTGAAGGTGTTGAACTTAGCTTCATCTAGTGGCTTAGTGAAGATATCAGCCACTTGCTTATCTGTGGAGACAAACTCAAGGGAGTTGTCTTCCCTTTCCACATGTTCTCTAATGAAATGATACCTAATTTCTATATGGTTAGTCCTGCTATGGGAGACAGGATTCCTAGATATATAAATTGAATTAGTTGAATCATAAAAGACTGGAGTTCTACTTATCTGAACATTGTAGTCCTAAAGTTGATGTTGGATCCACAACAACTGAGCACAGCAGCTTCCAGCTAAAATATACTCTGACTCTGCTGTTAAGATTGCAACACTTGTCTATTTCTTGCTGCTCCAAGAGACAAGCCTTCCACCTAGAAATTGACAAGATCCTGATGTGCTCTTCTTGTCCTCCTTGCAGCCTGCAAAATCTGCATTTGAATATCCAGTTAGTTCAAATTCCCCATTCCTGGGGTACCTCTATACAGAGTTTGATCAACAGGCTTCCTTGGATAATCTTTTCCTATAGGCATACTTGATCTCATGGGAGTACTTATGCTGTAAGCATTCTCCATGCCATATTCTTGATAATCTCCCTAGTGAATTTTGATTGGGATATGGATAGACCATTATCAGTCAGTTTTACTTGGAGTCCCAAGAAAAACTTCAATTCACCCAAACTACTCATCTTAAACTTCCCTTTCATAAGTTTTGCAAACTTCCTCCAGAGGTTGTCATCAGTAGAGCCAAATATTATGTCATCAACATAAATCTGGATTAGGATGATCTTGCCCTTAGATTCCCTTAGGAATAGGGTCTTGTCTATCTTCCCCCTTGAGAATTTATTCTCAATGAGGAAGGTAGACAATGTCTCATACCATGCTCTTAGGGCTTACTTAAGCCCATAAAGAGCTTTCCTAAGTCTATATACAGCAGAAGGAGAGTTAGAATCAATAAAACCTGGAGGCTGCTCTACATAAACCTCTTCCTTCAATTCTCCATTCAGAAAGGCTGACTTGACATCCATCTGGAATACCATAAATCCCTGAAAGGCTGCAAATGCAAGGAAGAGTCTGACTGCTTCAATCCTTGCAACTGGGGGAAAGGTTTAAACATAATCAATCCCTTCTTCATGTATATACCCTTTAGCCACCAGGCTGGCTTTATTCTTGATTATAATGGCATTTTCATCAAGTTTATTTCTGAAAATCCACTTGACTCCAATTGAATTGTGTCCATTTGGTCTGGGAACTAGCTACTAGACCTTGCACCTTTTGAATTAGTTCAGTCCTTCCTGCATTGCACCTATCCAGAATTGGTCTTGATTTGCATCTTCAAATTTTTTGGGCTCTTCTTGTGACAGGAAGTTGGAATAAAGTGTTGTGTTGAGACTCCTGCTTCTGGTCTGTACACCTTGGCTAACCTCACTTATTATCTGCTCTGTAGGATTATCTCTAAGATATTTGACTATTGGGGGCAGTCTGATTGCTTCCTATTGATTATCATTTTCTTCAGCAGGTTGGTCTTCATTTCTAGCTTGACTACCCTGTGCTTCCTCTGGACAGCATCCCTCTCCACAATATTCTTATAAAGCTGGGTCTTTATCCTTGATGGAGAGCTTTTCCATCATGACATCTGTTCCTGTAGAGTTAGGCAAAGAGCTTGACAGCTCACTGTCAATCATTCATGACTCATCAAACACTACATGGACAAACTCTTCTACAACTTGATTTGTCATGTTATAGATTCTATATGCCCTACTCTTATTGTTGTACCCAACAAATATCCCCTCATGAGATTTGGCAGCAAACTTAGTAATTTTTGACTTACCATTGCATAGGATGAAACACTTGCAACCAAAGATCCTGAAGTAGGATATGTTTGGTTTTCTGCCCTTCAAGATCTCATATGGAGTCTTCTTGTGGCCTTTGGTTATAGAAGCCCTATTGAGCACATGACATTCAGTGTTAACTGCCTCAGTCCAGAAATATTCAGGGAGAGAAGTGTCACCCAATAGTGTTCTCCCAGCTTCTATGAGAGTCATGTTTTTCCTCTCAGCTAACCCATTTTGCTGGGGTGTTCTTGGAGAGGAGAACTCTTGATGAATCCCTTGCTCTTCACAGAATGTAGTCATAACAGTAGACTGAAACTCATTTCCATGGTCACTTCACATTTTGATCACAGAGCATGCAAGATCATTCTAAATTTGGCTGACAAAATTTGTGAAGATTTCAAGGTTTCATCCTTTCTTCTAAGGAAGAACACCCAAGTAAACCTGGAATAGTCATCAACCACCACAAGGGTGCATACCTTCCTACCTAGAATATGAACAAGCATAGGACCAAACAAGTCCATATGCAGGAGATACAAGCATCTCACTGAATCCTTGGCCCCAATTCTCTAGAAGGAGGTCTTAGTCTGCTTGCCCATTTGGTAGCCAGCACAGATACCCCCCTTAGAGCATTTTATTTTGGGACCATTCCTAACAAGCTCATCACTGAACAACTGACCAATGGACTTATAATTCAAATGATCTAGTCTCTTGTGCCACTGGACACAATATGAGACTTTCTCATTTGCAACTAGGCATATATGATAATTATTATCTAAGCAAGAAAAATTTAAACAATAAACATTCCAACTCCTAGTGCCTGTTAAGATGACACTTTGGTCACTTAACCTCTTGATGTGGAACTTATCCTTGTGGAAGGAAATATCATAACCAAGATCACATAGTTGGTTTGTACTTATGAAGTTGTGTTTCAACCCCTCCACATAAGCCACCTTTTTGATGGTGATTAAGCCATTTGAGATATTACCATAGCCTCTGTTTATCCCCTCGTCTGAGCCTCCAAAAATAACCTTAGGTCCATTCTTTACTGAAGTGTACTCCTTCAATAGCACCTTTGTTTCAATCATGTGTCTGGAACATCCATTGTCCAAGTACCATTTAGGGGATTTGGTACTTGAACGAACCTGAAAAGAATACAAGTCACCTTACCTTAGGACACCAAATTTATGTTGGGTCCTAGGTTCACATTAGCCTTGAAATAACCATGCCTTCCTGCAGAATTCCTGACAGGTTAGCAACCTTTAAACACTGAGGGATTGTGCCAGCAATCTACATCATAGTGGCCCACTTTGCCACAACACCAACACTGATAGATATTATATCTCCTTTTTTGTTTGGGACCAGCATCTGGTTGTACTGCTTCTTGAACAGTGGGGAGATGTGATGCACTATACTTCTGCCTTCTTTCAGCTATAATTTGACTAAAGGATAGTCTTTTAGCTGGCTGTGGTAGCCTCTGTGAGAACCACCAGCTGCATGTCTCTTTTCAGCCAACATGCATTTGATAGCATCAGATATTGTCATTCCAACCCTGCCAGAAGACTCACCTTGAGTCACAACTTTTGCTGGATGATTTATATTTTTAGCAACGGTAATATCTTTAAGTTTTGGGGCTGGTGCACTAAAAATAAATGGTCCAGGATGGGCCATTTAAATTTCCTCATGGCCAGCCTTAAAGGCTTTCATATGGCTATACCTTCCACCATGGCTGGGGCCACATTGGTCCATACCAGTGGATCTGCTGTTCTCCCAGTGACCATAATAACTTTCATGGTCATACTTGTTAGAAGGCAACAACACTCTTTGAAAATGAATTTGAGGTAGTGAGGCTAGAGGAACAACTGGTGCCTTCCCTTTTCCCTTTCTTCTTGGATTGGAGGGGCTAGCAGGTCCCTTAAGTCCCAACCCTTTCTTACCAGCTTGGTTAAGGTGGGTATCAATTAAGGGCAGCATAGTGCTTGGCTTAGAAAATTTACTCACTAGAAATTTCTCATTAAAGAGATCATTTTCAAGTTTCTAGATAAGTTTCTCATTTGAGACTCTTACCACAGACTCACTGTCAATGATTTTCTTGAGCTGAGCTACTTCAGCAGTCATGTCAGTGAGTGTCTTTTCTTGGTCTTCACACCTGCTTTTAAGAATAAGTTCTTTTTCCTGCCTCTTGACAAATAGCTTGCATTTCTTGAAGGCCTCAAAAAGTTATCCATACTTGGAAATTGTGGATTTTACATCATCCTCAGAGTCTGAATCCCCTTCATCTCTTGCTGATTAAGATTCAGAGACTGAGTCAGCCTCATGACTAGAAATAAAAGAATGTGGTTTAGCATGTACCTGAGTCTGACCTGGTAGATACTGGCTGCTTTCTTCTTCTATCATTGCCATCAATCCATAACAATGAGCATCTCCTACTTCATCTTTATCCACCTCTGAGTCACTATCTGAGTGTGATAGAGGGTCCTGATCCCTATTGTAGCAGCATGGATCTCTTCAGGTTCCTCTTCAGCAACAGCAATAAGCCCAATGTAGGCTTCATCTTCTTCACTGTCTGACTCAAAGAAAGATTCAGACCAGGTCTTCTCCTTCTTGGCCACTAGGGACTTCTCTTTCTTCTTTCCCTTTTGGTGCTTCTTCACTCCTTCTTCTTTCCTCTTTACTGGGCAGTCAGCAATTATATGCCCTGGTTTGCTGCAGCAAAAATAAATAATGTTAGAGGAAGATTGTTTATTAGAGTTATGAGCATACCTGTCCACCTTAGAGGATTTCCTTCTGTGCTAGGAGGAAGAAGAAGGCCTTATGTTCTTCCAATGCCCCTTCTTTGTGAATTTCTGAAACTGCATGGAGAAGGCAGCAAGGTCCTCATCAGATGTATGGTTGTCAGATGTATTGGACCTGGAGCTCTCAGATTCTGACACAGCAGTTCTCCTCACTAGAGAGATCTTCCTTCTGCTCCTGGTTGAAGCATCAGCTTTGAAAACCACAGAATTCCCCTTTCTCTATTACTTGCTGGTCTTCTCTTCTTCTTCCTTCCTTGCAGTAAGTTGCATCTCAAACGACAGTAGCTTTCCAAACAGGGTTGGAAGTGGTGTGTCTACTAGCCTGCCCATCTCCCTGATGGCACAGATCTTTGTGTCCCACTCCTTTGTGAGGGACCTGAGAAATTTGTCATTCAGCTCATAGGTGCTAAAGACCCTTCCATATATTCTCAGTTCATTGACAGTTCTGAAGAATCTATCAAAACTTTCAGCAATGCCCTCAGACTTTCCTTGTGTGAAGCCCTCATACTCCTAGTTGAGCATGGATTTCTTGTCATCCCTCACCTCTTCTGAATCCTCCATGAACACCACTAGGGTGTCCCACATCTCCTTGGAGGTCTTGCAGTGCACTAGATTCAGGAATGTAGAATCATCTACTACACTGGCAATGATATTCTGAGCTCTCTTCTCCATGGAGGCAAGAAGGAGCTCATCCTTATTCATTTCTTGATATGATTTGGTAGTCTGGATGTTGGCATCTAGAACAGAGATCTTCATGGGGATGAATGATCACTCTTGGACTGTGATATAGATCCTAGGGTCAGTAGCTTCCAAGAATAGCCTGACACTTTCCTTCTAGAGCACATACCCTTCCTTTTTGCAGATTGGCATCTTCATGGATCCTAATTCCTTGTAGTTTACACCAGACCCCATTAATTATCTTTTAGCTAACCTTGGAGGTTTACTCAGATTGTTAAATCCATTTTGAGTAACCTCCCTCTGATAACACTTGAAAGTTATTTAATTCAAGGTTAGCTAATCACCTAGAGCGGGGGGGGGGGGGGGGGGGGGGTGAATAGGTCGTTGAACTTTTAATAAATCTTTTGTTGTTTTTAAGTTGTACTAACGAGAGCTTGTCCTTAAATCTTGCAATCACAAAGAAAAACAAACACACACAGCAAACACAAGAATTTATAGTGGTTCCCCAATTGGGTACATCCACTTTCCATCTCACCTATCCAACTTTATTGTTGGACTCGGCACAAACTCCTCCACTTATGCTCCTCAGAGCTTACACCTCAGGCCCTCAGACTTACACACATATTCTTCTCAGAATCCAACTCAGAACCACAAGGGTTCCTACCTTAGAGCTCTGCAGAACTCCTATAGCTCAGTGATCTAGAGATCACCTACCTCAGCATTATTTCTAAATCCTACACCTAGGCTCTTCAGACCCTACAACTTCATGCACACGACCCTACTCTCAGAGTGCTGCAGCACTCCTATAACTTTGTAGCCTTTCTGGTTCCTACACCTCAACCTCCTCCAAGTCCTGCAATCTTAGTGACAAACTTGTCACCTACAGCTCAGAGACTCTTCAGTCACCTACCTCAGGAACAAGGCCCTACATTGAAGCTGGGAGGACAGCCCTACCTCAGATCCACACTTGGAACCTACCTCAGAGAGAAGCACTATCCTACCTCAGGCACTTAAGCCCTATAACTCAGATCCTCACTTGGATCCTACCTCAGTGCCCTAACAGGGCACCTACCTCAGTGACAAATTTATCACCTACCTCAGGCACAAAGTGCCCTACACTCAGGTTCAGATCTACTGAATCCTATAGGAAATTAATACAGGATGTTGAAGAAAATAAAACAAAGGACTCCGAGAATTATCTTTGAGTCAACATTGCTGGACTGAGCAGATTTCAGTCCAACTCACTGTTGTAGAACGAATCAGCCTTCTTATACATCTATCACTTTATACTACTGCACAGATGAGCAGCTTCCACCTTGCTTATGAGATGAATCTGCTAAACTGTTCTGTTGAGAACAAACTTTGCTGAGCTCGAAGTGCTTCAGCTATCCTTCTTTGCCATCAGGCTATCTTGGCTGGACTTCAGCTTTCAAGCTTGATCGGAAGTAAATGTCCAGCTGCCTCTATCAATTTCTCTTTCTGTTCGTTTGATTCGTTCACCCTATTCCCTTTTCTGTTTCCACTTTTATATGCATTGATTTGAATCAACGACACCATAGTATGTGGGCCCACCAAGGATTGGTGAGCGCCAACTCCATCAGAAAGGGACAAAATATCTTTCGGCACTGTAGCAGCTTTCCTGCAACGTCTTCCTACAATTTTGACTTTGAAGACGTCAGTAGTGGTCATCAATATCTGGACTTAGAAAATATTCCAAAATCCCATCAAGCGTTGAGTGGTGTTAAGACACTCAACGCCATCAGCCTTGGCTCTAAGCGCTTTTGTACTTAGAACATTCCCTGGCTTTATCTCAGCGGTTTTGTCTCAGCGGTCTCAGCGGTTTTTCATTATCAGCTGAGACAAGCCTTTATCTCAGATCTTTCTTCTTGTCTGCTCTCTCAGCGATTTTTGCACTTAACTATCTCAGTGATTTTGTCTCAGCGGTGTCAGCAATCTCAGTGGTCTCAGTGGTTTTTCACTTAACAGTCTCAGCGCTTCCTTCTTCATTAGAAGTGTTGAGTGAACCTGCTTCACTCAATGCTACTGGACTTAGAAAATTTCCAGCTAGTTTTGTCTCAGTTGTTTACCTCTTAACTGTCTCAGTGCTTTTTGCATTATTAGAATCGTTGAGTGAACCTGCTTCACTCAACGCTTCTGGACTTAGAAATTTCCAACCAACTTTGTCTCTGTTGTCTCAGCTGTCGCAATGCCATCTTCTCAGCTATCTCAGCTATCTCAATGCCATCTTCTTAGTTCTCCTCAACTATCTCAATGCTATCTTCCCAGCTGTCTGATGAGTCTGATATTTATAGGGTTTTTCGGACTCATCTGGGCTTATTTTCGCACTCGTGCATCACATTTCAACCGGTATTCGGTTATATTTGCATCGGCCGGTCAATGACCATTTTGTGCACTGTTTTAGCCTAAGGGTGTGCAATTGTGCATTCTGTTGTTGTGGGTAAGCACATGGTGCTCCCCGGGCTCTCTTTCCAATTGCTTTTGTTGCATTTATGCATTACTGGATGGTTCTCTTTTGATTTATTTGTTTGAATGCAGGTAGTGCGTTTTCCCCAAGGCAAGAATTCTGATTTGGGGAAAACGCACGGTCGTGTGTTTCCTTCACCCACGGTTTGTGCCCGATCATGCGTTCTGTTGAGCAGGAGAATCGTTGAGTGGAGCTCGACGAATTTTTTCAAGCGGAGCTTGACGTTCTTCACGCACGGTTAATGCATGGTTTCTTCGTAACCGTGCGTAAAGAAAACACACGGTTTTCTAATAACTTTCTTGTTTGTACCAATCTGTGGTTAATCGTGCGATTTGTTCACTCACGGACGGAAGCGCCCGTGCGCGTGTAAAACGCACGGTTCCACCTGCTTTTCTCAAATTCCATCTTTCTGTTGTTATCCGTGCGATTTCCTTCACGCACGGGCGGAAATGTTCGTGCGCGAGTAAAATGCACGGGTCAATGCTTCTCCTTCCACAGGCTTGTTCTGAAAGTTAATATCACACGATCGTGTGCCAAACCGTGTGTGACCTTTATTTCTAATTTTTCTATTTAAGACGTAGATTTCATCGTTCTAGAAAGAAGAAAAAGTCTGATCCAGCCCACCATTTCCGCCCCTCTGAGCAGAAAAACTTTCCTCCAGCCAGTATTATCTCTCTCCTCCTTGGAGAGTTGATCCGACAACCATTCTCCCTCCAAAAGCTTGCAATAGCTTCATCTCCGGCCACCATTTTCTTCTCTAAACTCCAAGCTCTGTTTCAAGCTCATAAGTTGCTGCATCCGTGGAGTTCTCCGGATAGATTTAGCCAGCGACTATTCACGAAGAAGACGGGTTATTGGAAGGAGGTGACAGCCCTTCTGGACCCCGGACGTCATCCGTAGACCGAGGTCGGACATGGCCCGACAACCCTTGACTCCGACCACGAATCTCAGAAAGCCTTCGTGCGATTGGTTGTATTTCTCCCCCTCCTCTTTTAGTTACTTTGTTCTAAACTTGTGGTTGTTTGATTGATGCTTAAGAACGCTGTTTAGTTTAAGTATTTCAGCATGTCTATGTGTTGTTGTATCTTAGATGATGGTTGTGTTGCTAATCTTCAGTTTTTCGTGTTCTTGTTGAGATAGTGTCGTTCTAGCAATTGTTAGAATCGTGCACGACGAAGAGGTGATTGTGACCCGCAATAGTTTTTTTAGTGTTAAACATAGGAAACTCCAAACCAAAACCCCCTTTGTTTACGTTAACACTTGCAATCACTTTTTCAATAGTGAAATCACACTCCCTACTTGCACTCCTCAAGAGATCGATATCTGAGGATTCAACTCCTCAACTTTATTACTTGACTATGATCGGTACACTTGCCGACGCATCAAGTTTTTGGCGCCGTTGTCGGGTAGTGCAACTGTTACGTGTTTTTTTCTTTTGAAAAATTTGTAAGTGTTTTTAGTATTTTTGAAAGGATTTTTTGTGTTGTATGACAGATTCCAACTCCAGTGATAGGGTTGAAGATCTTGTGTGTGAGCCTAGCAGGAAAAGGAGGGAAACGAATACTCAATTTAAAGTGAAAGTGAGTAAGCAAAATTCCATACTCGATCTCAGAGCAACGGGGCTCGAGCTGAATTGATTGCGATCTAATCTCGTAGGAGAAGAAAAAAAAGTTGGCAAGGACCATGATTGGGAATTTTTTGATCGTCTTTCTACGAGGAAGAAATGAAACATAATCAACTTGAATTCAGGACAGCTACTTGAAATCTTAGGGCTTGAAACTGCACGTTTGAGGAGAGCTCGCATGCGTGCTACTGCTGCTGAAGAAAGGATGGAGGTTCTTGACCAAGGAGGAAATGGCCACGGTGAACAGGTTGTTGAGGTCCAAAAGGTGGTCCAACCACGCATTAGAGCAATGCATGATTTCACAACCCCTACTACTGGAAGTGTTTACCCTGTCTTCGGACCGGCCATCGTAAACAACCACTTCGAGATTAAACTCGCCATCCTGAATATGATCTGAAATAATACTCAGTTATCGGGCTTGCCGAGTGAGGATCCGCAGCTCCATCTGGCGGAGTTCTCGGAGATTTGCGGCACATTCTGCTATGCCGGTATTTCTGATGAGGTAGTAAAGCTGAGACTGTTACCATTTTCGCTTAGGGATAAGACCAAAACATGGCTCCATACTATTGTTTCTGGGACCGCTACTACATGGGAGGCACTATCCTCTATGTTCTTGGATAATTTCCACCTGGTGGATAAGATTGTGAATGCCCGTAGGGTTATTGCAACCTTTCGGCAGCTGGACCAAGAAACACTATCTGAGGCGTGGGAGAGATTCGTTGACCTGCAACGTTGATGCCACCAGCATGGCTGTGAGTTGTGGAATTTAGTTGAAATATTCTACTTTGCTATTGAGCCTAATTTCAGGGCTATGATCAACGCAGCAGCTGGAGGCACAATAATGAAGCTGTCTCTTGAAGACGCATTGAGGCTACTTCGCGACACTGCCTCCCATTACACATAGTGGACCGCCAGAAGAAATACCCCGGGAGGGGCGAGGAATCTGTTTGAAGTGAATCCGATGGTGCAACAAGCGGAGGCGAGCCATCATACTTTGGTTGGAAGGACGATATTGACAAGACCGGCCTCTCCTCCAGCTCAGTTTATTGACATTTCTTGCCGGGGGTGTGGTAACCCCAGCCATCATGCTTATGAGTGTACTGCTGGAGAGACCTTTACTGAGCCATCACGTATAACTTCTAACGAGAGCGTAAATTTTATAAATAATCAAAACTGAACTACTCCTTATAATAACGCGTATAACCCCAAAGCGAGAAATCATCCTAATTTCCCGTGGAATCAAAATGCTCCCGGTCAAAGGTTGCAGGGTGGCCAGCATCAATTTGATGCTCAAGCCTCTAATAGCCAGTAGCAACCGCCGCATCTGGGTTATAATCAAAATACGTAGGTGGAGCGTAAGAGTGCGTTGGAGGAAATGATGGAAAAATTGGTGGATATTGCCCAATCTAATATGGCCATTCAAACTGCTTCCATGAGGAACTTGGAAACAAAACTGGGTCAACTGGCCCAGGTGTTCTCCGAGCGTACTCGCGGCACCCTCCAAAGTGATACAGAGAAAACTCCCCATAAACAAGGGAAGAGTGCTGGAGAGGTGGAGGAGTGCAATAAAAATGAAATGGTTGTTAAGTGTGAGATTAATAAGATGGAGACGGTAGCTTTATGTGATTTCATGCCTTCGTGCAATATTCTTGCTTTGCAAGATGTTGAGAAATTTTGTTTAAATGTTGAATCGAGTGTTCGGAAGTCGCTAGTGCTTGCTAATGGGTTGGTAGTAAAGACCGACGGGGAAATTAAGGAGGTGGAAGTGAAACTAAATGTGGCTATTGTAGTCACTGACTTCCAGGTGTTAGGACCCATGGGAAATACATCGAAACCCATATTAGGGGTCCCTTTCCTAAAAGCTAGTGAAGCTACATTGCAATTTAATGCGAGCAGTGTCAACATGGCTTCAAGGTCGATTTGCCTTTACCACCGTCACTTCCCCCTATAATTTCAAATGAACCTCTAGAACTTCTGAAATTAAATGTCTTGTTATCTAATGATTTATCTATAGCTTATGAGACAGGTATTTTGATGAATGAGAAAGACAAGGCTGTGAAAGTGGAAGAAATGTTGATGTTAGCTGAAGAAGAAACAAGTGCGGAGTTGCTGGGAGTGAAACAAGACTCGGATAGTAAGGAAAATGAGTTGAGCACGACTGCAGAGAGCATGCAGAAGATCAACTTAAAATCTTCTATTGCTCTGAACAAATTTTGTAAGACTGTTAAACAGGTGACTTGGGCTCATCTTTCACCCGCCGCGGGTGGGGAAAGGATGCCCCCGGATGAGAAAGATAGACATACTGCTGAATTTGTTAGTGTGGTTATACCACCCTGGCGATATCCATCTATGGATCTGAAAAGAAAAGAACTGCTCATGTGCAAGGCGCGGATTTTTGCCCGCCGGTGCGAGAAGGAAGAGGTTATTGGCAGGGGAGATACGTCTTCTCTGGTCCCTAAAGCTTTCTCCTTGCCCTCATCTCGCGTGACTGGGGGGATCTATCAAAAGTCAGCATTCAACTGAGGAGTGAAGGATCTCTGGGGCCCCTTTCATGCTTTTTCTAGCTTTATTCATTGCTTAATGTTGTGTGTAATTTTATACTTTTTCGTTGCGTTTTGAACTTATGCTCTGAACAATATTTATATAACTGCTAATACAGGTATTTGGTCCACCTTAAGGACAGTAAAGAAAAGTGCCTTATGGGAGACAACCCAATTTCCCTGCTTTTAATTTGTTCAATTATGTTGTTGTGATTATATGTTTATATTATGTGTGGTTGGAGGTATTCTCTTGTGCAGGTGGAGTTCGTTTGGGCCGTGTACTTTCGGCTGAATTTAACGTCATGCTTCTGGTATACTTATTTGCTTAGCATGGGGTAACCTCTCACCCAACTTTATTTCTTTTTTTATTATTGCAAATCTTGAATAGGTTGTTTAGTTTAAGTCTGGTGGGGGAGAGTTATGCGGGTTACCTGTGCACATGCACTACTTTCGCTTTCATACCAAAAGCACATTTTTATTTTCTGTTTTCTTAATATCTTGTCTGCATCGTGCACCTACACCCACATGAGCGCGATCATAAGCATGCGCTCGGCTCAAGTCAAATTTATTTCTATTGAGTTAACTTCAAAATAGTGGTGTCGGCTTAGGATTTTAGGATAGAGTAGTTCAAAACTCGTGCAGTGCTCCTAATCGAGTACTCATGGTGTATAAAAATAGTATAGATTTAATTTTTATTTAGGATTGTAGATTTATACTTTTTTGCATTTGTAAATATTGTTTGTACTACTCAAATGTGTTGAATTTTGAGTAATCGAATGGTGGTGTAAGAATGTGTGTAGTCGTCACTAGCCTCGTATTGCTCTAGTCGGGGGGAAGGATCATTTTTCTCGGTGGCTAAGAACTTGCCCCAAGTTACTCTCGAAGCATTGGTGCATGGTTAGTCTAGCGTGAGCGTGATGTAGGACGTCGTTTTGGCCCGGTTGAGCTTTGTACTGTTCCTAACGTCTTATCCTCGCTAGCCCCGTTGTGCCTACCCTTTTTTTGATTCATCTCCACCATATAATTTAACCAAAGCCTCATGGTCGATCCTAGTTGCACACCCAAGTTGAGATTTAGTGTTTTACATTTTCATTTTGGGGTGTTGATGTGGTGATATTCCTTGTGAATATGTGGATGTGCTCCAAAGTTTGTATCTGCTGAAGTTGTTAAAATAAAAAGATGATGTAAAAAGAAAATATATGTATAAAAATTAATTGTGAAAAAGAAAAGTGAAAAGAAATGCATAATTGAAAATCATATTTGAGATTTTGTGGCAGTAGGCGTGCACACACCCGAGTTATCAAGTTCAAGTCTGTTGGTGTGGTGCACCTGCATGTACTGTTGGCGAGAGGATATCTTTTTGTTGAGCTCATTTGGGTTAGGTGCGTATCCTTCTTTTTTATCTTTGTTTACCTCACTGAAACCCAAGCCCCATTTCCATCCTAAAGCCCTACGGATTTACTCTTGAGTCAAACTAGCGTCGTGGAGATAGTATGAACTGGCAACCGTATGGACCCCGACATTGATGGATTTCTTTGGACGTGATCTCGAGCCCCGGTCTTTGGCAATGCTCAACTGAGTGGCCTGCCTACTTTCTTCCTACGTTTGACCGAACGATTCTCCAAAATTCCATTTTTGTGTAGTTACAATATTTATTTACGCCTGTCGAAATTTATAAATTTTGTAGTATAATTAAAAATTTTACCTATGATTTTCTACGCCCATGAAGTATTTGATTTCTCGCTTTAATTTATTTGGAAATTTCTAAGCCAGCTAGCTATTTTTTAGTTTACAGAGAAATGATTTGCTGGGGACGAGCAAATGTTTAAGTCTAGTGGTGTGATGAGTCTGATATTTATAGGATTTTTAAGACACATTTGGGCTTGTTCTCGCACTCGTGCAATGCATTTCAACCGATGTTCAGTTATATTTGCATCGGTCGGTCTATGACAATTTTGTGCACCTTTTTGGCCCAAGGGTGTGCAATTGCGCATTCTGTTGTTAGGGGTAAGCATATGGTGCTCCCCAGGGGCTCTTTCCAGTAGCTTTTGTTGCATTTCTGCATTATTGGATGGTTCTCTTTTGATTTATTTGTTTGAATGTAGGTAGTGTGTTTTCCCCAAGGCAAGAATTCTGATTTGTTGAAAACGCACGGTCGTGTGTTTCCTTCATGCACAGTTTGTGCCCGATCGTGCATTCTATTGAGCAGGAGAATCATCTAGTGGAGATCGACGATCTTCACGCACGGTTTCTTAGAAACAATGCGCGAAGGAAACACACGGTTTTCCTGTAGCTTTCTTATTTGTACCAAACTGTGGTTAATCGTGCGATTTGTTCACACTCGGGCGAAAGCGCCCATGCCCGTGTAAAACATACTGTTCCACCTGCTTGCCTCGAATTCTAGCTTTCTATTGTTACCCGTGCGATTTCCTTCATGCACGGGCAGAAATGTCCATGCGCGAGAAAAACGCACGGGTCAACGGTTCTCCTTCCGCAGGTTTGTTCTGAAAGTTAATATCACACGGTTTGCGCACGGTCGTGCGCCAAACCGTGTGTGACAATTATTTCTGATTTTTCTATTTAAGACGCAAATTTCATCGTTCCAGAGAGAATAAATAGTCCGATACAGCCCGCCATTTCCACGCCTCTGAGCGGGAAAACTTCCCTCCAACCGATATTTTCTCTCTCCTCCTTTGAGAGTTGATCCAGCCACCATTCTCCCTCCAAAAGCTTATAGTAGCTTCATCTCCGGCCACCATTTTCTTCTCCAAACTCCAAGCTCTGTTTCAAGCTCATAAGGTGCTGCAACCATGGAATTCTTAGGATAGATTTAGGAAGTGAATATTCATGAAGAAGACGGGTTATTGGATGGAGGTGACATCCCTTCTGGACCCCGGACGTCATCCGTGGACCGAGCTCGGACAAGGCCCGACAACCCTTGACTCTTGCCGTGAATCTTGGAAAGCCTTCGTGCGTTTGGTTGTATTTCTCCACCTCCTCTTATAGTTACTTTGTTCTGAACTTGAATTTGTTTGATTGATGCTTAAGAACACTGTTTAGTTTAAGTATTTCAGCATGTCTATGTGTTGTTATATCTTAGATCATGATTTTCATGCTGAGCTTCGGTTTTTCATGTTCTTATTGAGATAGTGTAGTTCTAGCGATTGCTAGAAGCGTGCGCGGTGAAGAGGTGATTGCGACCCTCATTGGCTCATCCACCTTTCATATTACTCTCTTGAGTAATCCACCAAAGAGACGCGGTGACGGCGACCCGCAATAGGTTTATTAGTGTTAAACTTAGTAAACTCCAAACCTAAACCCCCTTTCTTTACGTTAACACTTGCAATCACTTTTTCAATAGCTAAATCACACTCCCTACTTGCACTCCTCTAGAGATCGATATCTAGGGATTCAACTCCTCAACTTTATTGCTTGACTATGATCGGTACACTTGCCGACGCATCACTGTCTCAACTGCCTTCTTCTCAGCGGTCTTAGTGCTTTTGCCTTAGATAGATTTTCACTTGCTTTAGCTTGACAAGCGTTGGGTTGAGCTCGACGAACTGTAACCTGAGCTCGACGAACTGTAAACAGAGCTCGATGAATTTTTAGTCCTGAACTCCTGTGCTTATCCCACTATATGTTGAGTTTCGCTCGACGATCAGCGAGCTGAGTTCGACTAACTCTGAGCTGAGTTCGATGAAAATTGAGTTTACTGCCCAACTTATTTTTCTTCACTTGTCCAATGATGGACTACCTGCATGCATGAACTAAAGCACACATCAAATACATTATGTATGTATGTCAATGACCCGTTTGACTTCTTACAAATCTTGGATATTGGGATCAATAGACCCAACAAATAGAATTTTGGAGCTCACTGGAATAATCAGGGCAATATTAAGAGCAATTCTGGAAAAAATAAACAAATTACATACCCTGGTCATGTGTGTGACCGGGGGCGTGAGCATTGCCACGGATCGTTCCCTACCTCCAGCACCCAGAACACCTTTTCCACATCAGATTAAAATTACACGCCCCTATCATGGGTTTGACCCGGGGGGTGTGACCTCCATTTCACTGGCATGTATCGTTAGTTAAAGCAGTAGTTCATGTCATTAAGGCATTTCAGCATACATGTCCTGGTCATGGGTGTGACCACGAGGCGTGACCCCATCCGCAACCACCAGATTAACTACAAATCACATCATTTCCTGCCATTTCTATATATGGTCAAGGCATGCCTTAGGTCACGGGCATGACCCGTCTAGTGATGAATTTTGGCAGTTTTTCACCCACTGTTCTCGATCTTTCAAGAGGGCGGTTCTGTACCAGACACGACCTAGGTCACGGCGTGACCTAGGTGTGTGACTCCCCAGTAAATTTTACTTTAAATTATAGACAAGACCAGGAGCTCAGGAAATGTATTTTGGTGTTGTTTTTAGATTTCCTTTACTATTTCTGCCAAATTTTCCATTTCTTTTGTAATTTTCATTTATAGTTGTAATCTTTCTTCCAAGCAATTTTCAATTCAAGTACTTTTTATTTTTCAATCATGTCTCTCCTTTCCTTTTTATGAAATTCCCCTATTATGATGAGTAGCTAAATTTCAATTAGCACTTGATCATGATGAACTTTTGAACGAAATAAACTTAGCTTTGTCTCTTTAAAATTTAGCAAGCTTTCTACTTTATTCCAACTCATTTTATCTTTAATTTTATTTGTGTCAAATTCATTGGTCATGAATATTTTTTGATCTAGCATCTGTGTGCTAGTTTATCAAGATATTCGTGCAAGAGAGGAAATCACTCAAAAATAAAATGAGTTGCAAGCACTTCTTGAGAGATGATGACGTAAATCTTTTGGATTTGAGTCAAATCCAATAGTGAGGTTCACCTCCTAAAGCAAGCTTAGGTATTTTGACAGGTCGAGTGGTCTTAATTGATCGATGTAAGGTTAGTTGTTAGCTTATTCTCGAGAGATGTGCTTTCATATTTTTGGAACCTCCACGGTCGAAGAAGATAATTTAGAAGATTGTGGTTTTTATCTTTTGCAAAGTTTATTTTATCCAAAGGGATTCTAGATCAAGTGCTAACTTTTTCTCACCAAATCTCTCTCAATTTTTGATCACACTTTTTCATAGGTTTTGCAAATCAATTAATTTTTGTTCGATAAAATAGCAGTTATTCCTGGTGAGTACAAGTACTCTACAGCCCTGAGTCTAAATCTGACACTTGATCCTATACTTCGATGTAATAGTTATACTTGCCTTATCGATTAATTGTTAGAATTGTGCTCCAGAAAAAATAATCATCAAGTTTTTGACGTCGTTGCCGGGGAGTTTTGTCGATATTTTGAAGCAAGGTTCTATTAATTGTATCATTTTCTTTTTGTTTTAAAAAATACAAAAAAATTGCTTGTTTTTATCAAAAAATTTATTTTATTTTTTTATAATTGAAATTTTTTGTGAAAGGGCCATGTTTGGTTTTCATTCCACAAGGCCACCTAGTACCATGTGAACCCGTCATTGAGTAGCCCTTGGGAAGTTCGGGAAATTTTATTTTATAAATTTTTAATTATTAATTTTTTATTTTTCTTGGTGTATGACCCGAGGGAATTCCTCAAATCCATTTTATTTGAATTCAGAAATTGAATCAACGTTTCAGCAATGCTTACGAATCCGTGATCTCAATTCTCAAGATTTGGTTGAGGAGTTCATAGGGGACACTTCTTTTCCTCCATCTTTACCTTCATCACCTTCTTCTCTTCCTTCTACTTTTCTTACTTCCCCTCCTTCTCCCTCTTCTCTTTTTTCCAGTATGGGGGAACCAAATCCCACTCCAAATATGGCCGACCAATGAAATATATTCTATTATACTCTGCTAAATTTGTACAAGGCTAACTTGAGTATTATTTGACACACTATTACAAACAATAACTTCAAATTGAAGTCAAGCATCATTCAAATGAAACAACAACCTGTATAATTTGTTGTACTTCAAGATAAGGATCCCAATACCCATATTTCTAACTTTTTAGAAATATGCGGTACTTTTAAAATCAACGGGGTATCCGATGATGCTATCCAACTTAGGCTTTTTCCTTTTATAATACGTACAAAGGCTAAGCAGTGGTTAATTTCTCTACAAAGAGGATTTATAACCACTTGGGTTTTAATGACGGAGAAATTTCTTATGAAATATTTTTTGCCCTCCAAAACCACTATAAGAAAAAACCTTATTAGCTAGGAGAAGAATCTCTTGCTAAATCACAAAATTCGCTGCTAATTTAAATTAGCAAGGGATTCAGTAACAAACTCTTTTTCTTTCTAAATTGAGTCTATCTGAATTTGGCAAGGATGTTTTTTCTTGTTGTTTTGCAAGGGAATTTTAGCAAAGAATATAATACTTTCTAATTTAGTAAGGTTTAATACCCACAAAAAGTTAATCACCATCAAATAATTTTGATCCTAAAATTAGCAAACATTAAAATTATTGCAGATTTTGATGTTAATAAATGCCAAACATTAAAAAATTTAATAATACATTATTTTGTTGATAAATTGAAGATGAATTCGTTATTTTGACTTAATTAGAAATAAAAATATCTAGTGTCAATCTTATTTTAATAGTAACATCATATAATAAATAATTTTAAATAATTATTTTTTAATTATGCATGATTTACATATTAATTACTAACAATACTATTTTCATTAAAGCAACACGTAATTTTATAATTGCATACACTATAATTAAAAGATACATGATAAATATATTTGATGCACACTCAATATCGAGATATAACCAAACTTTCATACATTAACAAACTATCATACACCATGAAACTTGTTTTCATACATCAACAAACAAATTTTAAATATCATCATTCTGCCAAATATATATCATCAAACAACTTCCATATAATCAAAACAATTCCAAACATTAGAACAATTCCCTTTGATTGTTCTATGAGTGCAAGTAAACACTTTTTATTGAGGAACAAACATCCCACCATTATTCTTGTCCTACAATATAAACGAAAAAAACTTAACAATTTTGCATGTCAATAAAAAACATGTGCGCAATTATATACACAAAATAAAAAAATTGTATGAAGTCATGTACACATCCACACAAATGTCATGAAAACCAGCAAACTGGGCACTTTGTTTGTTGAAATAAAGGATGTGTTCAAATAATATAGCTTCTTACTTGAATTTCTCCAGTCTCCACAAATCAAAACAACAATATAATAAATATAGATTGTGGAGGAATTGGTCCTACTATAGCATTTGCTGAAACATATTTTAGTAGCTCAAACACAAACTGATAAAATACATTAGAATATATTCTCAAATGACACCTAAAGGACGACTTTTTTTGCTTTCACTAAATAACAATGTATCAATCCATGCATGATGCGAGGAAATGAAGATGGACAAATTATAATATTTGTACATATCTATAATATTTGACTACGTAGGTCGATATCTAGTTATGTAAAGCAGAAAAATAGAAGAGATCTAACATTTTCAAATACTACCAACACCATTAATTCAGACACTCAAACCATTAAATAAGCAAGAAGGAAACTGAGTAACGCACACACAAAATACCAAACAAGCACAATAGTGGATTGATAGAATAGCAAAAACCTTGGATAGGGTCAACCCAAGACTTCACTGCTCCTTCAAAATGTCAAGGTAAATGCTTCCATTGTTATTGATATTAGGATGAGGCACTTTTGTCTTGAAATCTACCTACAAAATCCAGGCATATTGCTCACAAAATAATGAATATTTAGACTGAAGCTTAAATGTTTATGAAAATGGAGTAATTTTATGGCAAATATAATATCTGACTTAACATTTTAACACCGTAGAAAAGAAAAGTTTTGGGCATGAATGTGCTTTAAAATTCGGTGTGACCCTTCCACTTTAGCATGCAAATTATTAAAAAAAAAAACAACAAAAACAATCAGTTATACTTGATGTTCATGTTAAATAGGAGGCTACTACTGAGGGACATGAATGTCTTGACGCAAAGGAAAATGGACCCTTTAAGTATGTTGACCTAGAAATATAGAGACGACCTGTTGGGTATGCAATCTCAAAATTTATTCTCCAAATGATCTCCTTGGAAATGGGGGGTGAACATGAAGAAGTGCATATGCATTAAGGTCCCGAGAACAAGAAGAAAAGGATGAAGGTGAAGATAACAATTATAGCTCTTGAGAGCTGGCGAGGGATTGCAATGATGGCATATTGCGGTCCTCATCAGATGGAAAAGTCCAAAGTAAAGTAGAATATGTGCAGCTCTCATTTGTGAGAGAGGACATCAGAGAAGATAAAGGAACAGAAGTCTTAGATTTTATAAGTGAATAATTAGCATTCTTCATAAATTAAAAACCGATTAACAAAAGTAAAAATAGCAAATGATGAAGATACGTGACAGGGATAAACAAACAATTTGGTTGGATGATCAATGATGGAGAGTTGATCACCTCTTGACAAGACCCATTAAGTGTATTCGAGCAAGAGACATTGATTGGATCTTCGATCCGATTCCAGGAACAAGTTCGGAGTGATGTTTTACTATTTTACGTATATTGCTATTATTTTTGGATAATTATTTAGTAGTGATCAAACATGGGGCATAATGATCAATCATAATCATTCACGTCATGTGTCTTAGTTAGCTTTTATTATAAATAAGAGGGGATGTCAGTCATTGTGTAGCATTGTTAGCCTTGCGGAGAAATCCATAACTTGCAATCAGATCATGGACGATATCGTGAGATCCTGGGATACAACATTCCAGTTCATCCTTATTTTCCGCCTCATCCTCCATCCTATAACCCTCTCCATCAGTCGAGCCCTCACGATATCCTTCACAAACTGCAGTAATCACAACCTTCTCCTTCGCAAATCACATCCCTCTCAATCTTCCCAATCGCAATCCACAAACCAAAGTGATGAGTTGTAAATATACATATTTTTACGTACGTTAAATAAGTTATTTTAGTTTATTTTCGTCATTTTTACTTATATTTCTTTAATAAAATGCTCATATTTTTTAAATATTATGCTAAATTAATTTTATTTTGATTTCCTGAAATTTGCAGGAAAAATTGCAAAAAATCATTGGTCACACTCGTGACCAGGGCGTGATACTTCATTACCCTTGAAATCAACTCATTTGAAGAAGAAAAGTGTGACACGCCCTATCATACGGCCGTATCAAATGTGACACGGTCGTGACCTGACCCGTGTCAGCCTGCTCGATGATTTTCCGCTCGACAAAATTGCTCTTGACGATCGTCGACCAAGGACACGCCCGTGTCCCATGAGCGACACGCCCGTGTCCTGTGATACGCCCCGTGCCGAAGCCCGTGACCATCTCTCGATGTTTTGCACTCGACATTCGTCGACTCAACCCAACACGCCCGTCTCAAGAAGCGACACGGGCGTGTACTCCTCCACCTGGCCCGACAAACCGCCGCCGGCAACGTTTGATGCGAACGACGCCCAGTTCAACCTCTCCGACACGCCCACCGTCACGCCCATGACCTGGGGCGTGACCGCCGCGTTTAAAGCTGCAAAATTAAATCTCGAATCAAATCATTAGCCGCCATATGATTAGTGCTGACATGCCCCCTGACACGCCCGTGTCAGAGGGCGTGTCCCATGAATTTTTTTCTCTATAAATTGACAGCTTCTGTTTGTAATCCTGTTCCCTTTCCTTGAACCATTTTGTATAAGTGTTATGCTGCGTAGATGAATTCCAATGCATTGTAAGGGATTTTCTCCCCCTCTCCTTAGTTTTTTTTATTTTCGTTCCTTTGTAACCCGTGTTTTTACTTAATAAAATGTTTTTCTTTTTCCCTTTATGTGGTTTTGGAATGAATCTAAGCAACAAACCTTATGCAATCTTATCTTTATTCCTTTGTTTTATCTTGTTTTTCTTGTCTTTAAAATGGGTGTGTGTGTGTGTGTGTGTGAGTATAGAGTTATACTTTTATGTTTTCGTAATTGTTACTAGATTTGGTTAGTGTTAGGATTTTTCCGTACATCTAATGTTCATCCTTATACATCCATAAAATTGTTATAAAAGTGTTTTTGATCTTATTTACTTTGCCTTTTATTGTTATTTTTGTAAAACTTTTTATTATTTTACTCGTTCTTCCACTTTTTAACTATTTTTATAGTGTTATAAGAATGAATAAGTGGTAGTTTTGCTTTTTCAAACACTTCATTTTTGCTTTTATTTTGAAAAACTTTTGCCCGTTTAATTTTTATTTCCTCTTTTTATTCATTTTTACCGCATTCTAGCGGTAGAAATGTAATCGTTTTAATTTTTCGAGCACTTGCACTTTGCGCTTATTTTCAAAAACTTTTGCTCCTTTAAATTTTATTTTCACTTTTTATGCATTTATACTGCATTCTAGCGGTAGAAATGTAATTGTTTTAATTTTTCAAGCACTCAGTTTTTCTTAATTTTGTACGTGTGCGTGCTTGTATGAGTAGTTTTTAAGGTTTTATTTCAATTCATGTAGAGTGTGTGTGTGTGTTGTATTTAATTCCGCCTACTCGTTAAGAGTTAAATGGCTGGTATTTATCTATTTCCGCCCACTCATTCGAGTTAAATGGCCGGTCTTTATTTTCCCCCTACTCATTTGAGTAGGATTTGTATGTGTGAGTATTTAATTTCTGTAGAGTGTGAGCATTTATTTTCTCCTACTCATTTGAGTAGGACACGCTTTAATTTTCTCCTACTCGTTTGAGTAGGACTCTTGCAATTGGACTTTCAACTCAGTCATTTATTTCTGCCTACTCGCTAGGAGTTAAATTGCAGTACTTTATTTACCGCCTACTCATTTGAGTTAAATGGCAGGTCTGTGTGTGTGTTTACTTTTCAGTAGAGTGTGTGCGTGGATGCATTTATTTTCTTCTACTCGTTTGAGTATGACTTGCTTTATTTTGTCTTGCCCACTCGTTTGAGCCGGGACTTGCACTTTTACTGCTTTTATTTCAGTCCTACTCGTTTGAGTACGACTTGTAATTTAATGCTTTCCTTTACAGCTTTCCTTTATCGCTTTCATTTACTGCTTTATTTATTGCTTTTCCCGCAAGCCGTCCCCATTCCGATGAGAGGCTAACTGTTCTTAGCCATCAGTATCGAAGAGCATCGAGACAAATAAAATTGCTTTAAATAATTAAAGGTCCTGATTTTCTAATTAATTAAAATTAACTTAAGATTTGTCTAGGGTATACGAAGCATAGAACCACATAATCGATGTGTGGTCTCTATTTCCGTAGTCCATACGCTAGCTAGCCGAGAGGCCGTGCGTATGGACCAATCGCCCCTTGGTAAATGGAGTTCCGCACTAACCCTCGAGAAAAGAGGCACACAAACTCTACCGGATTGGGTTCCCCACCCAATAGAGGGGTTCTTATCGTAATGCGGGCGTTTAGAGGAATCCTTCATCAAACGACAGCCCGGTCGAATAGACTTAGCATTCAGGTGAGCGATATTCCTATAGCTAGGTGAGGTCATTTTAATGGAACCTCCACGACCAAGTCTCCGCCTTAATTAATTTGAAAGTTAGGATCTCTTTTTATTAAAAGTATATTTTAGTTCAATTTTATTCAGTGCACTCGAGCTAAGCTCTTCATCGGCTCCACCTTTTTTAGTTGCTTTTATTTTATTGCCTTTTTTATTATATATAAAAAATTAACCGACAAGTAAATATCGGTAAAATAATAGTCCCCTCTAGGGAAGAGTAGAAATAATCGAACCGACCACGAGAACAATACGACCTCGATATTCCACATCAGAATATCTTGTACTACACACGATAGGTGCACTTGCCTCCTTTCGTTAAAACTCGACTCAACTATTTTATATCCAAATAATAAATCCGTGCACCCCATTTTCTAAATAAAACCAAATTTGCTTTTCTAAATAAAACCGCCCGGGGTGCCGCGAGCTCGTAATAATTTTTGGAGTTTTAACCCGCATCAAGTTTTTGGCGCCGTTGTTGGTGATTTTTCGAGTCGTTATTTTGAACACTGGAGACCTATTAATTTTACCTCTCTATATATATATTAATTGGCTAATATAATAATAATAGCTACTTTAAAAATAAAAACTAAAAAAACAAAACGAAAAAAGAAACTACAAAACTAAAAACTAAAAATCCAAAAACATATAAAACTAAAAAAATCGAAAAACCTCTAAAAACAAAACAACTTAAAAAAATGAAAAAAAAAACAAAAAAACTTAACAAAACAAAAAAAATCATTATTATTATGAAAAAAAATATTTATATACCAAAAAAATTTAAAAACACAAACACTACAAAAAAAATTCTAAAAACTGAAAAACTACAAAAATCTAAAAAACACTAAAACCCAAAAATAAAAAAAATCTAAAAAACTCCTAAAAACGCAAAAAAAAAATTTTGTATATAGGTTTTGAGTTTCACTTCTTTTATTTCTTTTCAAGAAGTGAAAATGTTTTTCCAAAAAAATATATATACACTTGGAAATAAATAAAATTTTTCTATTATTAAAATCTTCTATAGTTATTTTGTCCCTTCCGCGCACTTCACTCTTATGCGCGCTAGGGGAACGCATTTTTGTACACGCTCACAAGCTAAGACGTTAGCTAATCGAGTCACACCTACACTTGCCCCCTACCGCCCGCACACTTTAGGCCGAGTTTATCTTTTTCGTTTTATTTTTTCTGTTATATTTTTGCTACTTCTTATAAATAATGCAGGGTATCAACCTAAACCTCCCCGACCTCGTGTAGGGATAGTTCCTACCCCCTTCCTCTCTATTTTTGCACATACTATCTTTTGTAAATTATTCGTTCCGCATACTTAGCTTGTAACATTGGAGATAATGTTGGGTTTAAATATGAGGGTGTTTTCCTATTTTTCTTATTCTGCACATTTTATATTTCGCATTTAGCAAAAATACAAAAAAATGCATAAAAATTAAAAACTCCAAAAACTTTTTTCTTGTTTTTATAATAAAAAATCTAAAAAAAATCCATAAAACAAAATAAAAATTTGAAAAAAAATTTACTTCGTAAATATTTTTTGTATAAAAGTAATCTTTCTCTTTCCTCCCCCACACTTCTTATTTATACAAGCTCACTTTTTAGCAAGCCCGCGGCGTTCGACTCATCGAACCAACCACCTAAATAAGAGTCTGTTCGCGGGCCCTTGAGTTTTTACCTTGTACTTCTTTTGTAAAATTTTTTGAAAAACAAAAAATCCTAAAAAATAATAATAACTCTAAAAATCAAAAAATAATAATAAATCAAAAAAATAAAATACAAAAAAATGATAAAAACTGTAAAAAAAATCAAAAATATTTTGTTAATTATGTAACGAATAATTCGAATATCTCAATTCTTAACCCTTTTCGCTCTCCAAAAATTTACTTGCGAGTTAATTTATAAGCGAATTCTTTTAATTCTTTGCTTACTATTCGTTTATTAATTGGAGATCGATAGATTTAGATATCTGGGGTTAAGTTTTAAAGATTTTATTATGCTTCGTTTTTTATTTAAATAGAGACCTGTTTTCAGCATTACTTCTAATTCATCTAAATAGTTGCACATTTCTTTTGTTAGAAAATAACAATCTTAGATTTCAAATATGTTTACTCCAAGCTTTTTTTTCGCAATATAGGAATGTTTAATTTATAAAGGTTGCTCTCAAAAACTTTTTATTAAACCTACTTTTATTTTTGAACAAAAACCTATCACCTTTTTTTCATGTCATACTCGGCATGATTTCGATCCTTAAAAGATCATATGTCAATGAGAATAAGATTTCATTCCGTAAACATATGCATCCAATATTTGAAAAGATTATATGTTACAGAGTAAGAGGATAAAATTCATTACTCCTATACATATATATTGGATTATTATGAAGATTGTAAAAAAAATTTATGTTATGAAAAATAAGATTTCGTTTTCCTAACATCCGCATTCGAAAAAACACTTTTAGAGGTTCGAGCGAAAAAATATACCCTCGCCTCTAAAATTCAAGCCTTCTTCATATACCACGATATCCTACTCCGCCAATCTCAAATAATTCTAGATTTAATTTTAAAAATCTTTTTGAGAGCATAATTTATAAATGAAACTATTTCTTATAATTCTTATAAGCTACAGTTTCATAATCCAATCTTGTACAACCCCGTGTCCGGCGAGCAAGGTCGCCAGGAACCAGACAGATCGGGCAGAAGATGGTGGGCAAGCCCGGCAGTGGAGAAGCCGAGCCCAAGCTCGGCATTCGTCGACCAGAGATCGACATTCGTCGACCAGAGATCTGCATTCGTCGACCAAAGATCAGCCTTCGTCGACCCTTAGCTCCGCATTGGTCGAGCTGGCCCAGGACAACTAATGGCGACCAAGGGATGCGTGAGCTCACCGTCCCAGCTCGCGCCCTAACAACGGAGCTCGGCAACAGCGGGTGAGCAGGATCTGCCGAGGTGATCAAGCTCCCCAGCTCGTCTGGATGTGTGAGGTACTTTTTACTGTTTTACCCCCACTATTCTGCCTATAGCCGTTCAAAACAGCGGAGTTTGGCTGTTGGCAGACCCAACCAAGTGTATTTTGGTAACTTCAGGTCAGTTATGTTTTGTTATTAGCAGTTCAGATTCTAAAAACTATAAATAGGACCCAAGGGGTACCCCAGAAGGCAGGCTTCCTGTGCTTTACTGCTCCAGTTTTCAAGTGCTTTTTGAGGGTACCTTAGCTCGGCCTCTGGCTAAGGAGGCGAAGCGCTCTGAGATCTTCCGGGTGTGTGGTGGGACCTCCCCGCCGAGCCCTTGGGTCGGTTTTTCCTTGTCTTCTTTGTTGTTTTACTTGCAGGAGTGAAGTAGGTGCGAGACCACCCCTTCCCCAAGGGCGAACTCCACAGGAGATCGAGAAATCAGTTTCAACATTTTGGTGCGGTGAGCGTGGAGCGTGGTCAGTGCGAAAAATCTTCAGCGAGTTCGATGATAGGAGGAGAGGGATCTGACAGTCCGAACACGCCCCCCCCCCCCCCCCCCGCCTCTCGCCACGGTGGGGATGTTTGAAGATTTCAGGAATGAGGTGCTGAACCTCGTCAGGTGAGTACTCGGCACGCGGGCCGAGTGCTGGACTACAGCAGTCTAGATCGCGTCCGCCCCCTCTTTGGGCGAGGACGCCCCCGGCAGGTGAGTTGGGAAGGAAGTGTCCGAGGAAGGCCGGGGGTGCGAGCACTTCCCCGACTCGGCAGGTCGAGGCCGGTTCGGCAAGCTAGGCTCGCGAGATTCGCCAGCTCACCCAGCAGGGGTAGGCAGTCCCTTCAGCGAGTTGGTATCCTCAGCACCAGTTCTAGACGGGTTCAGGGAAGCCGAGATGTGCTACTTCACCGGGAAGGGAGACCCGGTCTAGCATGTTCAATGGTTCGAGGATGTAGTCACAATCCGGCAGATGTCGGACGGGTTCAAATGTCGACTCTTCACTATCATCCGTAGGGAGAAGGCAAGGGAGTGGTTCCATCAGCTACCGGCCAGCTCCATCTACTGCTTTCAGGACCTGCGCCGGGGGTTCATGCAGAGGTTCACTACCTCGAAGAAGAGGAAGAAGGAGTCAGAGTCCCTGTTCAACATCAAGCAGGGGGTAAATGAGACCCTGGGGAGCTACGCAGACCGGTTCCAGGAGGAGGTTACTCAGGTCTACGAGATCCCAGGCCATAATCTGATGATGGCTTTTACCCTGGGCCTGCAGCAGGGGTTCTTCAGGATGGAGCTGAAGAGAGTCCCCCCCCACTCTCCTACGAGGAGCTGATGGAGAGGGCGACAAGAGAAGTTGACGGCGATGCGTCATACCCGGAGTTTGCGCGGAAGCTGGTCAGGTGGGCCACGGAGGAGGAGAAGGAACCGAGAGGAGGAAGAGGACCGGAGGAGAGGAGAGGAGAGCCCCTACAGAGGGAGCATAGGCAGCTCCAGTGGCAGCAGTAGCCGAGGTGGGTGCATCAGGAGCCCGACCGTCGACTGGGCTGGAGGCCTGAGTGGCAAGGGCAGGGGCCACAAAGGGGATACCACGGAAGGGATCGCTATCAAGGGGGGCAAGATCAGTTCCACCCCCACGGGCTAGAGGCAGGCCCAGAGGCCCCGGCACCCCGATCAAGAGGAGGATATTGTCATATCCTTGGGGGCGAGGAGGAGAATAATAAGGAGGAGGAGGAGAGAAGTTAGGGTGGAGTTGCCCTATTGAGACTTCCATCAGGAGGAGGGGCACGCCACAGCCACGTGCCCGGAATTCCTTGAGATGAGAGGAAATAGGGAGCAGCAGCAGCAGCAGGGGCGGCAAGAAGTGAGGATTGAGGAGGTCCTGCCTCGGGCGGAGGACGACCGTTGCAATGACCGGGTGGATGTTCGAACCCGAGGAGGGATCAGAGTGATCCATGGGGGGGTGGGGGTCGAGGCTTCCCGCAAGGCGAGCCTCCGCACCATGTACCGTCGGAGCGTTGCCTCCACATCCCAGACCCCACCCCAAGAGGAGAGGATCACCTTCTCCAGAAGCGACATGCCAGGTCACGAGGATCCATTCAGTGATGCGCTGGTCATCAAGGCAGCCATCGAGAATTTTACCGTCTCTCGGATCCTCGTTGACAACGGGAGCTCCGTCAACGTCGTCTTCAAGAAGGCGTTTGATGTAATGAAGGTAGAGGCGAAGAGGGTGATGGCCTCAGACGGACCCTTGTTCGGGTTTTCAGGAGAGATGAAGGAAGTGGAGGGAGGAGTAGGCCTCCATGTTACCCTTGGGGGGGGGGGGCAGTCCAGGAACTGCAGATTCGTCATTGTGGACGCCCCCAGCAGCTACATCGCCATCTTCAGGAGGCCCCTTATCAGCGCCTTCTGCTACGTCCCCTCATCATTCCATCAATGCTTAAAGTTCAACGCTGAGGGGATTTAGGTCCGGGTCAGGGGGACCCCAAGGTGGCACGAGAATGCTGTGTCACCGCCGTGAACTCCATCTCTTGGCAGGAGGGAGCCGAGGAGATGGGGCGAAGAATGGAGGAGGCTGAGCAGGAGGCTGGCAGGGAGGAGCTGGAGGTGGAGAGCTGCGCTGAGGAGGCGGCGGGAAGAGATCAGGTGGATATGGCCGAAGTGACGGTCGTGGAAGGAGAGGTGGAGGTGGAGATCCCGGTCTCGGAAGAGAGGGATGCGGAAGGATGGGTAGAGCAGTCCATGTTGAAGGCTGCGGAGGAAGTGGTGGAGTTAGAGGTGCTCACCCGTGGAGGCAGGGTGGATAAGGTCCGCGTCAGCGGAGGGCTGACCCCAGAAGACTAGGGCAGGATGCTGGAGTGCATCCAGAAGAACGTAGACATCTTCGCTTGGAACGCCGCAGAGATGTTGGGGGTTGATGCGGATGTGGCCTGCCACCGCCTCAACCTGGACCCGGGAACACGCCCCGTTCAACAAAAGAAGTGGTCCACTACGGACAAGCTGGCAGAGCCCATCAGAGAGGAGGTGGCAAAGCTCCTAAAGGCCGGCTTCGTGTCCGAGATCCAATACCCCGGCTGGGTCTCCAATGTGGTCATGGTCAAAAAGGGAGATGGTTGGTGGAGGATGTGTATCGATTTTTCTTTACTTAATAAAGCTTGTCCTAAGGACTGTTATCCTTTGTCTCGGATCGACGCGCTGGTTGACTCAGTCGTTGGTTTTTCTGTAATGAGTTTTCTAGATGCTTTTTCAGGTAATCATCAAATCAGGATGCACCCCCCAGACATCAAGGATGTCTCGTTCATCACAGGGGATGGATGATACTGTTACAAGATGATGCCCTTCGGGCTGAAGAATGCAGGGGCGACCTAAAAGAAGATGATGGATAGGGTCTTCAGGGAGCAAAAGGGGATGAATTTGGAGGTGTACGTGGATGACCTCATGATCAAGAGTCGGGATGTGGACTCCCACCTCCAGGACCTAGAGGAGGCCTTCGCCACCCTGCGCAAGTACAAGATGCGGTTGAATCCCCTAAAATATGTCTTCGGGGCTAGCAGGGGAAAGTTCTAAGGGCACCTGTTGGGTACATTGGAAAATGTCTACCGGATTTGAATAAGCCTCACCCTACTCAATGATATGCATCAAGGTGTATTTGATGTTGTTTTGAGTTTATATGTGCAGGTTAAGTAAATGCAGGAATGCAGAAAAAATTCTAAGTCCATGTGTCGACACCAGGAGAAGCTGTGTCGACACTTATGAAGGCTTGTGTCGACACTGGACAAAAGATGTGTCGACACTTGGAAAGGCTGTGTCGACACCTAAAGAAACTAAGTCAACATATAGAGACAGTGTCGACTCACAGAGAAGTTTAGTCGACATCAGCTGTGTCGACATGTAGAGGCAGTGTCGACACACAGTGAAGCATTGTCGACATCAACTGTGTCGACACCAAAAGGCAGTGTCGACATACTGGAATACTTAGTCGACATCAACTGTGTCGACACCAAGAGGAAGTGTCGATACACAGAAGACTGTGTCGACATCAACTGTGTCGACACACAGGACTTGTGTCGACACACAGCAGAGCTTCAACAAAGTTAAAGAGAAGAAGTGTTTGTGTCGACACACAGAATCAGTGTCGACACATTCAACAGAAGGATGTGTCGAGAAGTATTAACAACAACAAAGGAGATGTGTCGACACCACCAAGGCTTGTGTCGACACTTAGTCCACTTGTGTCGACAATTAGTCTACTTGTGTCGACACATGATGAGGTTCAGTGTCGACACTTTCAGACAGAGACAGTATTTCAAGAAATGACTGGATGAGTTGACAGCTGCCAATTCTAACCGGTCTACTGCAACTATCAAAGCTGTCAGAAGTTTGTTAGAAACCGGATCAGCCGGTTACCATGGAGGAAGACTATATAAAGGCCTTCTCCTTTAACAGAAGATATGATTAAGATTGAAGTCAATACACAGATAACTAAAAACACAAAAAGAAGAAGACCTTCGACAGAAGATCTAAGAATTTGGAGAGAGAGAGCTCCATCTAAGAAGTGCAGTTGCTGAACCAGGATGCCAAGAAATATTCAGATTGAGATCTGAATCTCAAGTCAGAAGCTGATTGAAGATCAACTTCATAGGAGATTCAACCCTACTGAGTTCAGATTCAAGAAGCTTTGAAGAAAGCTAAGAGAGGTTGTTCTCTGCCATCAGATTCTTCCAAGAACTGATCAAGAAACCATCCATCCCCTCTCTATCTATCTGGGTGGTGGTTAATTACTTTATTAAATCAAATTTCTGTAGGATCTTTATAGATCTAAGTTGTAAGCCTGTGTTATAAAGGTTGAGTGTAGGAGAATATTTTCTCTGAGTGGTAGGCCTTGTTGAAGGCTGAGGTAGGGTTGTAAGCCTGAGTGTAGGAGATTGATATCTCTGAGTTGTAGGCCTTATGTAGGCTGAGGTAGGGCTGTGTACCTGAGCTGTAGGAGTGTGTACTCACTCTGAGTTGTAGGAGCCCTGTTGGGGTTCTGAGCTACTGTAAGATCTAAGGATCAGAGGTGAAGAGAAGAAGTTAGGCCGAATCTAGCACACTGCTAGATAGGCGAAGGGGGAAAGTGGATGTACCCAGACCTTGGGGAACCACTATAAAAATCTGTGTGCAATCTGTGTTGTGATAATTCTGTGAATCTATGCTGTGTTAGCTATAGAATTATCTGTTGTTAAGTAATTAATTGAATAGATTTGTTGGCTTAAAAAGAAAAAGGAATTACACCTATTCACACCCCCCCCCCCCCCCCCCCCGCCCTCTAGGTGGTTAGACACTAATTCTTTCAAGTGGTATCAGAGGGAGGTTCCTCAAAGAAGGACTTAACAGTCTGAGTGAGATCCTTAAGGCAGATTCAAGATCAAGAAAATGGGTTCAGGAGAAAATCATAAGGAACTAGGTTCTATGAAATTATCCATATGCAGGAAGGAGATATTTGGAATATGGAAAGAAAGGGTCAGGATGTTTATGGAGGCTTCTGATCCAAGGATCTACATTACAGTAAAGGAAGGTCCTTATATTCCTATGAAGATTTCAGTTCTAGATACAAACCAAAGAGTTCCCAAAGATTTTTAAGAGATGACTAAGGATGAGATCATCCTGGCAACTATGGATAAAGGAGCCCAGAATATCATAATAAGTGTCATAGATGATGCAACCTTTCAGAATTTAATTCACTGCAAGACCTCCAAGGAAATATGGGATACTTTCATAGTCTATATGGAGGGTTCTGAAGAATTCAGACAAGATAGAAAGTCTATGCTGAACCAGGAATATGAGAGTTTCAGACAAGGAAAGTCTGACAGTATAACTGAGTGTTATAAAAAGTTCTATAGAATAGTAAATGAGCTGATGTCCTATGGAAGAATCTTCAGTACATATGAACTGAATGATAAATTCCTAAGATCCTTGACAAAGGATTGGGACACTAAGATTTGTGCCATTAGGGAAGTGGCAAAACTTGCAGATATCTCACCTCCAACTTTGTTTGGAAAATTGCTGTCATATGAGATGTAGTTGATGACTAGGAAAGAGGAAGAGAAAAGTGCAAAAGGGGAGCATAGAGAAAAGTCTATGGCTTTCAAGGTTGAAGCCACTAGGAAGAATAGGAGGATGTCTCCATCACCTCCTAAGATAGTTGTTGAAATTGTTTCAGATAATTCAGACAACCAAAGTTCAGAAAGCAGTGACTCAGATGAAGACTTTGCTGCCTTCACAAGGAAGTTTCAGAGATTCCTAATGAAGAAGCAGTGGAAGTCTAAGCCTTCCACATCTCAGCCTAAGGATGATTATTATCAAAAGAGGAAGTCATGCAGGAAGGATAGGAGCAGGTCTAAGCCAAGCAAATCTACAACTTCAAAGATAGTTTGCTACTGCTGTAATAGGCCTGGACATGTTGTGGCTGAGAGTCCTGACAAAAGAAAAGAATCTGCTAATAAAAAGAAGATTCAACATCAGAGCAAGAAGGAGAAATCCTATGTTGCTAAGAAGGAGAAGAGCTTGACAGAACAATCATCTTCAGAGTCAGAATATGAAGCTGAGGCATACATTGGTCTATATGCAGCAGATGAAGAAGAAGAGTTTCTGCAAGTGCTGAACTCTATCTATGAACAAGAAGACCATCAGTGCAAGGGACTGATGGTTGTGTTAGAAGAAGACAAGTGACAGGATTAGCCTGGTCCTAGTAAGGTAAAATATCTTTTTTGAAATTCAGATTGTAGTACTGAGTCAGAGTCAGCAACATCTGCATCAAGTGATGTGGATGGGTCTGAGTCTGAAGGTGATATTCATCAGCTGATAGATGAATATGGGAACTTGTTGCAAGCACTAAAGAAAAGCAAAAACCTGGCCAAAACTCAGGCTAAGGAAATTGCAGATCTTAAGATGGCTGCATCTGATTCAGAGAAGATGCTGGATCAAAAGTTGAATGAGATAGCCAGACTGAAAAACATTACTGTTATTCAGATGGGCACTATCACATTTAAAAATGATCAGATTAAAAGTCTGGAGAATAGACTTTAGAAAGAAAAGGAAATTGTAGCTAGTTTTTCTAAACCAAAATCTGTATTACCCTTAATTGATGAGTTTGTGCCTCAAAAGGGTAAGGCTGGGTTAGGGTTTAAGAAAACTTCATGGACTGCTAGGTTCAATTCTAAAGGCAAAGTCCCAGCACAAAAAAAGAGACCTGCTGTAAACAATTCTGCTAAGGTTGTACCTAAACAAAGGTATAACAAGTTAGAGTGTTGGTGTTGTGGCAAGGTAGGCCACTTTGCCTTAGACTGTTGGCACAATACTAGTGTCAAGGAGTATAGCAGTCTGCCTGTTAGAAAAGCTGCAGGCAGATTTGTTAAATTTCAGGCTAACATGAACCAAGGACCCAAAACTCATTTCGGTTGTAAGGTTAAGTAATTCTTTATTGCAGGTGAGTCCAAGTTGCCATGCCCCTATATGGTACTTGGACATTAGATATTCCAGGCACATGACTGGAACAAGGGGGTTGCTGAAGGACTACTCACCTATCATGAATTGGCCTAAAGTAACCTTTGGAGGTTCAGAAAAAGGAATCATCAAAGGATTTGTGCTTGCAGTTCTACAGGTATAAATGAGAGAATGGACAAGCTTACCATTACAGAAGAGGAAGTGGAAAATGGTGGCTGCTGTCCAGGGGGAGTACAAGACTCTCTAGATGCTATTGAAAACCAAGAGATACAGCATAATGAAGAGGCTCTAGGTGTTCAACCTGAAGATAGACTACCTCCAGCTAATAGACACTTAAAGGATCATCCAGCAAATCAGATAATTGGTGATCCAAGACAATGAGTACAAACAAGGAGCAGAAATCTGAATACAGTTCTTTGCTCTAGCTTCTTATCACAAGTAGAGCCCAAGAAATTTGAAGAAGTTATTCTAGACTCACATTGGATTAATGCCATGCAAGAGGAGCTGAATCAGTTCAAAAGGTGCAAGGTCTGGAAATTAGTTCCTAAACCAAAAGACCACAACATCATTGGAACAAAGTGGATCTTTAGGAACAAACTGGATGAGAATGGGATTATTGTGAAGAACAAAGCAAGACTTGTTGCAAAAGAATACAAGCAGGAAGAGGGTATTGATTTTGATCAAACCTTTGCCCCAGTAGCAATACTGGAAGCAATTAGGATGTTCCTTGCTTATGCAACATATCAAGGCTTCAAGGTATTTCAAATGGATGTAAAATCAGCATTCTTAAATGGAAATCTAAAAGAAGAAGTCTATGTAGAGCAGCCCTCATGTTTTGTTGATCCTCTCAAACCTGATTATGTTTATAGACTTAGAAAAGCTTTGTATGGGTTGAAACAAGCCACAAGGGCTTGGTATGAAATCCTGTCTAATTTCCTCATTGAGAATAAATTCTCAAGGGGGAAAATAGACAAGACTCTATTCCTTAGGGAATCCAAAGGAAAGATAATCCTAGTCCAAATATATGTTGATGACATAATATTTGGGTCTACTGAAAGTAACCTTTGTAAAAAGTTTGCAAAACTTATGCAAGGGAAATTTGAAATGAGCAGTATGGGAGAACTTAAGTTCTTCTTGGGTCTCCAAGTAAGACAGGCTGAAGATGGCTTGTCCATATCCCAGTCTAAGTTCACCCTGGAGTTAATTAAGAAGTATGGTATGGAATCTTCCACTACCATGAGAACTCCAATGGGGACAAGTGTATCTCTTAGCAAAGATGATGCAGGGCAACCTGTAGATGAAACTTTGTATAGAGGAATAGTTGGCTCCCTCCTATATCTGACTGCTAGTAGACCAGATGTCATGTATGCTACATGTGTCTGTGCTAGGTACCAATCCTGCCCTAAAGAATCTCATCTAACTGCAGTCAAAAGGATTTTGAGATATCTTAAGGGCACACCTAATCTAGGCCTTTGGTACCCTAGGAATGGAGATTTTCTACTGACATGCTATTCAGATGCAGACTTTGCAGGTTGTAAAGAAGATAGAAAAAGTACTACAGGCACCTGTCAATTTCTAGGAGGAAGATTGGTGTCTTGGAGCAGTAAAAAGCAGACTAGTGTGGCAATTTCCACAGCTGAGTCTAAATATGTGGCAACAGGAAGTTGTTGTGCACAGCTGTTATGGATTCAGCACCAGCTAGTAGACTATGGTATTCAGGTAAGTAGAACACCTTTGCTTTGTGATTCCACAAGTGATATTTTTATTGCTAATAATCCTGTTTCACATAGTAGGACTAAGCATATAGAAATTAGATACCATTTTCTTAGAGAACATGTAGAGAAAGAGGACATCTCACTAGAATTTGTCAAAACAGATTATCAAATTGCAGATATGTTTACTAAGCCTCTAGATGAAACTAAATTCAATTAGTTTAAAATTGAATTAGGAATGTTGAACATAGATTAGTTTAACAAAATTGGCTAAGTAAAATTGTGTCGACACAAGGAGTTATCTGTGTCGACACATAGAAGTGGTGTCGACATTCCAGGGAAATGATGTCGACAAATCTAGAAAATTGGTGTCGACACATCCAGGAATGGAGTCGACACATCCAGAGATGGTGTCGACACTTAAGTTCAACACAGATTTCGTCGAGTAGAGTATCTACTAATCGTCGAGCGCAAATGTATAAGTGTCTACACATAGAATTCAACACTTATGTTGAGACATTAGAAGTCTGTGTCGACACTTTTCAACAGTGTCGACACATTAAGAGAATTATGCAGTGCCTTTCCACCTTCGTTTTTAGAAAGGTATAAATAGGTCAACAACATTGTCTGTCGACACGCTCTCCATAGTTTCGAGACCAAAACTTTGTGTCGACCAATTCTCTCATCTAAATTCAAGATTTCTCTCAACCCTAATGGCACCCAAGCTTGAATACAATGTCAATGAAGGATATGAGCTGGTACGCAACGCCTTTGACCATCCGGAACATGAAATTAAAGCTGTAGTAACCCTAATTACTGAGAATAGGTTGGAGTTTCTAGTTTCTGAAGCAACTAAGATTTGGAAGAAAGAAACACTAGAATTATTTGGTGCTGCTACCCTAGATCAAACTGGACTCAAAATTCGATCCACAGTCCATGGAGTAAAGGTGAAACTCACCCAGAAGAGTTTAAGGAAAGTTCTTCACCTGCCAAGAGCACAAGAAGAAGTAGATGTACCTGCATCTAAGCTAACGGAAGCAGTTCAATGGTGTGGACTGGATTCCACCATAAAGATTGGCTCAGCTTTGAACAGGAAGGGCATGAATATGCAAGGAAAGTTCTTGTCTGAAGTAGTTGGCAAAGTCATACACTGCAAGCCAGGGGGCATGATAAGATATCAGCCTATATGTTCAGTCTGATGACCAGGATCATCTACAGCCTAAATTTTGATTGGTCAGCAGTAATATTTGAGAAGATTAAGGAAAGTATGAAAAAGCCCAATCTGGGAAGAATTGTGAGCTTGTATTTAGCTGCAACAATACCTAGAGTGATGGAACAGTCAGCTAGGACTAAGATAAATCACATGAGAACGATGGACATCAGGATTATCTCAAGATGGGATAGGGTCCTAACTAAGGACATGCCTGAAGAGGAAAGGCAAGAGGTTCCTGAGAAATCTACAACACAAGAAATTCCTGCACAGGACTCTACAGATGGTGCACAAGTGCAGGGGGAGCCTCATATTGAGGAAGAGCCAACCCACTTGGACAGCGAAATGGCTACACAAACAATCCTTGAGGTAATTCAAGAGGTGAATCAATCAATTCTCATTGATAAAGATGAGACACTAACTGAAATTTTGATTGATGTTGACCAGCCAACACAACTGCACAGTCAAGTTCAAGATGTAATCATGGAGGATACATCAGCAGTTGCTGATGCTCCAGATATAAGAGAATCTCCAGTCCCTACTCAACAAGAATTCACCCTTGAAGAGTTGTTTCCAGATATAGTACAACTTGAATTTGAGGAAAATAGATTTTGAGGGGGAGCAAGTTAACCTTGAGGAGGACCAAGCTAACCTTGAGGGGGAGCAAGTAAGGTCTCAGGGGGAGAATGCAAGGACTAAGGAGGAGCAGATAAGAATTGAGGCGGAGCAAAAGACTTAGGGGGAGCTACCTAGGACTACACAGGAGTTGCCTCCTAGTCCTAAGGACAGAGTTAATATAGACAGTTCCTCAGCATCTGAGGATGAAGAAGCTACAAGAGCTAAGAAGAGGAAGCTAATGGTCTTCATAAGAAGAAGCCAAAGCTACAAGAAGGCACTACAAACTGTTGTTCCTCAGCCTACCCCAACAACTGATTATAGTTCTTTGTTAGTATCCATGCAAGTTAAGTTGGATGAGCAAAGGATAGCCATGGAGAAGTATATGGATAAGACTCACAAAGATCTACAACTCTCCTTGGCTACAGATATTAAATCAATAAGATTTGAAGTTAATCAGCATAAGAAGGAGATGACTGATTGTTTTCACAAAGGAGGAAATGTTGTGGTTTTCCTAGCCACACATCAAGAGAAAATAAAGACTCAAGTTGATGATATAGCTGTCAAGCAAGGCTATGTCTTAGAGAATCAAATTAGAATGAATGAAAATCTGATAGAATCACATAATGTGATTGTTACTGAAATGAAGAATATTGCAACTGCCCAGACTGCAGCAAGGACTCAAGCCAAAGCAGAGTTTGATAAGCACTTTCAGGAAGGCTTAGCTGTTGTTCAAACAGCTATTACAGATTCTCAAAAGACTATTTCTGCACAGTGACTGAAGTTGAAGTCTTTTTATAAAGATGGTGTAAATTTTCTGAATGAACAAATAAGATTTCAAAAGGATGACCTTAGAGATCATGTTGCCACAGAAGTCATAAAGGGGGAGAGAGTATTAGTCAAAGCTGGATCTGACCATGTTAAATGGATTTCCAATAGCATCAGAGCCACACTTGGATATCCACCCCTCTGTGATGATGACAATGTGGTTGAATCTGGTATACACCCTGCTTCTTTTGGAGGTGAACAAGCTGAAGTTGCTCAAGTTATCTATCCTCTAGCAGATTTTGAGATGATACATCAAGAAGTACAGTCTATGTACAGCCCTCCAGAAGGTGCTCAGAATATTATCTTTGAGAAACTAGACAAGCCAGTGTCAAAGGAAGTTTTGAACAAAGAGCAAGAAACTCTATTATCTAAGAAAAGATTCATAGAACAGGTTGAGTTGAAGCCTGATTTTGAGCAGTGGAGTCCAACATCCAGGAACATTATACTGACTGCTTGGAAAGCAGTAAAGGATAAAACCCATGATAGGGGTAAATGGTACTCTGCACAAGAATGGCAAAAGTATGAAGCAAGGCAAGAAGCTATAGTTCAATATTGAAGAAAGACAAAACTTGGAAAGCTACCTCCTAATGCTTAGGAGCCTAGAAAATATTTCCCTAAGCCCTTTCACTACTTTGAAAGACAAAAAATAAGGGCTGAAGAACTTAAGAAGAAAGATCTAAAGGGCAAGAAGCCTGCTGATGATACTGATGCTCCAATTCAAGCCAAGGTCCAATCAGACAAAGGAATTGTCATCAAGGAGCCAGAGCAGCCTTAGATTAGATTTATTAGATTTTATCACATTGTAAACTTTAGTGTTTAAAATCTATGTAAAACTATTATGAACGAATCTTTTGAAAGTTGAACAAAACATGATTAATGCTCATTCTGGTTGCATTGTTGTTCTGTGATAATTTGTTATATATGTTTTGTTTTAGTAATTACCCTGTCATATAATATTTTTATACATCATAATGTGTATTTGTTATGAATGGTGTATATCATTGACTAAGGGTTATGACTTCTCAAAATAGAGGGAGATTGTTGGGTACATTGGAAAATGTGTACCAGATTTGAAGAAGCCTCACCCTACTCAATGATATGCATCAAGGTGTATTTGATGTTGTTTTGAGTTTATATGTGCAGGTTAAGTAAATGCAGGAATGCAAAAAAAATTCTAAGTCCATGTGTCGACACCAGGAGAAGCTGTGTCGACACTTATAAAGGCTTATGTCGACACTGGAGAAAAGATGGGTCGACACTTGGAGTTAATTGTGTCGACACTTGGAAAGGTGTGTCGACACCTGAAGAAACTAAGTCAACATACAGAGACAGTGTCGACTCACAGAGAAGTTTAGTCGACATCAGCTGTGTCGACATGCAGAGGCAGTGCCGACACACAGTGAAGCATTGTCGACATCAATTGTGTCGACACCAAGAGGCAGTGTCGACACACTGGAATACTTAGTCGACATCAACTGTGTCGACACCTAGAGGCAGTGTCGACATACAGAAGACTTTGTCGACATCAACTATATCGACACACAGGACTTGTGTCAACACACAGCAGAGCTTCAACAAAGTTAAAGAGAAGAAGTGTTTGTGTCGACACACAGAATCAGTGTCGACACATTCAACAGAACGCTGTGTCGAGAAGTATTAACAACAACAGAGGAGATGTGTCGACACCACCAAAGCTTGTGTCGACACTTAGTCCACTTATGTCGACACTTAGTCCACTTGTGTCGACACATGATGAAGTTCAGTCTCGACACTTTCAGACAGAGACAGTATTTCAAGAAATGATTGGATGACTTGACAGCTGCCATTTCTAACCGGTCTACTGCAACTGTCAAAGCTGTCAGAAGTTTGTTAGAAACCGTATCAGCCGGTTACCATGGAGGAAGACTATATAAAGGCCTTCTCCTTTAACAGAAGATGTGATTAAGATTGAAGTCAATACACAGATAACTAACAACACAAAAAGAAGAAGACCTTCGACAGAAGATATAAGAAGTTGGAGAGAGAGAGCTCCATCTTAGAAGTGTAGTTGCTGAACCAGGCTGCCAAGAAAGATTCAGATTGAGATCTGAATCTCAAGTCAGAAGTTGATTGAAGATCAACTTCACAGGAGATTCAACCCTACTGAGTTCAGATTCAAGAATCTTTGAAGAAAGCTAAGAGAGGTTGTTCTCTGCCATCAGATTCTTCCAAGAACTGATCAAGAAATCATTCATCCTCTCTCTCTCTATCTGGGTGGTGGTTAATTACTTTATTAAATCAAATTTCTGTAGGATCTTTATAGATCTGAGTTGTAAGCTTGTGTTATAAAGGCTGAGTGTAGGAGAATATTTTCTCTGAGTGGTAGGCCTTGTTGAAGGCTGAGGTAGGGTTGTAAGCCTGAGTGTAGGAGGTTGATATCTCTGAGTTGTAGGCCTTGTATAGGCTGAGGTAGGGATGTGTGCCTGAGCTGTAGGAGTGTGGACTCAGTCTGAGTTGTAGGAGTCATGTTGTGGTTTTGAGCTACTGTAAGATCTGAGGATCTGAGGTGAAGAGAAGAAGTTAGGCCGAATCTAGCACACTGCTAGATAGGCAAAGGGGGAAAGTGGATGTACCCAAACCTTGGGGAACCACTATAAAAATCTATGTGCAATCTGTGTTGTGATAATTTTGTGAATCTGTGCTGTGTTAGCTATAGAATTATCTGTTGTTAAGTAATTAATTGAATAGATTTGCTGCTTTAAAAAGAAAAAGGAATTACACCTATTCATCCCCCCCCCCCACCCCCACTCTAGGTGGTTAGGCACTAATTTTTTCAGCACCTCCTCACCCCAGCGGGGGTCAAGCCAAATCCAGATAAGGTCAAGTCTATCTTAGAACTGGGGTCGCCGCGGAATGCTAAGGAGGTCCAACGGCTGATGGGGAAGCGGGCAGGGTTGAGGTAGGTTCCTCTCCCGAGCAGGGGAGAAGTGCTCCCCCTTCTTCAAAACATTGAGGGGTGGTCTAAAGTTCGAATGGACCGAGGAGTGCGAGGAGGCATTCGGGGCCCTCAAGATGTAGTTGACTCAGGCTCCGCTGCTCCAAGGGCCGAAGGAGGGGGAGGACCTGTATTTATATCTCGGGGTCGGGGTGGAGGCCTTGAGCTCCGTCCTACTTCGTGAAGAGGGGAAGAAATAGCTCCCCATTTATTACATGAGCCGGGTCCTGAGGAAGGCCGTGCTCTGGTACCCGATTTTGGAGAAGCTGGCTTTCGCCCTGATCATCTCAGCCCGGAGGCTGCGACCTTACTTCCAGGAACACTCAATCTGAGTGGTGACTGACCATCCTCTCTATAACATCTTTGAGGGGGTGGAGCATTCAGGCAGGCTGGCCAAGTGGTCGGTGGAGTTGAGTGAGTTCGACGTCTCATTCATTTCGCGCCTCCCGATCAAAGCTCAAGCGATGGCCGACTTCTTGGCTGATTATGTGATTGAAGTGGCAGAGGAAGAGCTCACCCGTCCGGCTCCTTGGAAGGTGAAGGTAGACGACGCCCCGGGGAGGCATTCCCTAGGAGTGGGGGTGATCTTGGAGAGCCCTCAGGGGACTAGAATTAAGCAGACGGTGGTGGTCCACTTTCCCATCAACAACAATCAAGCCGAGTATGAAGCTGTGATAGCAGGGCTACGCCTGGCCAGGGAGCTGGGGGTGTTAGACGTGGAGGTCCTTACCAACTCCATGGTGGTAGCTTCCCAGATCAACGGGGAGTTTGAGGCAAGGGAGCCCACTCTGTGATTATACTTAGCCAAAGTGAAGGGGGTCATAGGCACTTTCCAAACCTTCTCCATCCAACACGTGCCCAGGGAAGAAAATGAACAGGTCGACCAACTAGCAAAGCATGGTCCCCAGGTGGGGGGTACCATCATCGACCTATTCCGCCCCTCCATCGAAGAGGGGGAGCTCATGAAGATTGATCAATAGACTTCATGGATGGACCCAGTTGTAACTTTCCTTTCCATAGGAGATTATCTGGAGGGGGCAGATAAGAAGAAGTTAAGACATAAGTCAGCGTACTACTTCCTCCAGGATGGGCAGCTGTACCAGAAGACACTCTCGGGGATGCTAGCTCGTTGCGTGGCCAAGGGGGAGGTACAAAGAATCTTGGAGGAAGTCCACTCCGGAGAGTGTGGGAGCTACTCCGGGAGTCAGACCCTGGAGGGAAGAATCGTCAGGCAGGTGTACTATTGGCCCACCCTGTGCCATGATGCAACGGAGTTCGCAGGAAGGTGCCATAAGTGCCAGCTGTTTGCCCCCTCTAGCTATAGCCGGGCTAGCAACTCAAAAGTATCACGCCCCCCTGGCCCTTCGCCATTTGGGGAATGGATTTGGTTGGGCTGTTCCCCCAGGCCAGTGGGCTGAGGAGGTTTCTCCTAGTGATGATCGATTACTTCTCCAAGTGGTTGGAAGTGAAGGCGCTGGCCAAGGTGACCTCCCAGGTTATCAGGAACTTTGTTTGGGGGGAGATCATGTGCCGACATGGGTGCCCCAGGCCATTATCACAGACAACGGGCCCCAGTTCGCCAGCGCCGAGTTCACTAGTTTCTACGAACAGCTGGGAATCAACCTCAAGTTCGCCTCGGTTCACCACCCCAGGGGAAACGGGCAGGTGGAAGCTGCGAACAAGATCATCGTCAACCTCCTCAAGAATAAAGTGGAGAATTTGAAGGGGAACTGGGTGGAGCAGCTTCCCGCGGTTCTCTGGGCCCTGAGAACCACCCCCAACACGGCTACCAGAGAGACTCCCTTCAAACTCTCTCATGGGTGTGAGGCAGTGCTCCCCGTGGAATTTGAAGTCCAAACACCTCGAGTTATTGCGGCCAAGGAAGGTAGGGAAGAATGGCAGGCAGGGAACGAGGAAGAGCTAAGGCTCTCCCTCGACATGGTGGAAGAACTGCAGGACCTCTCCGCCCTCCGGCAAGAAGAGGTGAAGAGGAGAATGGCCAAGTACTTTGACAAGCATGTCAGAGTCAAACAATTTGTGGAAGGGGACCTGGTACTAAAGAAGGTGGATGCAGCAGGGAGGTCGGCGTCCGTAGGCAAGCTCAACCCCAGCTGGGAAGGACCGTTTATTGTAAAGGAGGCTTTAAAATCGGGAGGTTATCGACTCCAGAATGTGGAGGGCGAGACCCTAAGTCTCACCTGGAGTGGTGATGATTTAAAATGCTTTTTTCCTTGAAGCTTGTAAGTTGTGCCTTGATTTTTAATGAAAATTCTTTAACATGCCAATATTGTCACTGTGAGTTTGCATGAAGGAATGAAGTGAACTTGGACCCCGAGCAGATCCCGCTGCTAGGCTCTCACCTAGCTGGCAGGGCTGGAAGTCACTCAGTGTCATCCTTGGGCCTTGAGCAGATCCCGCTATCGGGCTCTCTTATAGCTGGCAGGGCTGGAAGTCACTTGATGGTATTGGTAGTGGACCTCGAGCAGATCCCGCTGTCAGGATCTCACCTTGCTGGCAGGGCTGGAAGTCACTCGGTGTCATCCTTGGGCCTCGAGCAGATCCCGCTGTCAGGCTCTCACCTAGCTGTCAGGGCTGGAAGTCACTCGATGGTATTGGTAGTAGACCCCGAGCAGATCCCGCTGTCAGGCTCTCACCTAGCTGGCAGGGCTGGAAGTCACTCGGTGTCATCTTTGGGCCTCGAGCAGATCCCGCTGTCAGGCTCTCACCTAGCTGGCAGGGCTGGAAGTCACTTGATGGTATTTATAGTGGACCCCGAGCAGATCCCGCTGTCAGGCTCTCACCTAGCTGGCAGGGCTGGAAGTCACTCGGTGTCAACCTTGAGCCTCGAGCAAATCCCGCTGTCAGGCTCTCACCTAGCTGGCAGGGCTGGAAGTCACTCGATGGTATTGGTAGTAGACCCCGAGCAGATCCCGCTGTCAGGCTCTCACCTAGCTGGCAGGGCTGGAAGTCACTCGGTGTCATCCTTAGGCCTCGAGCAGATCCTGCTGTCAGGATCTCACTTAGCTGGCAGGGCAGGAAGTCACTCGATGGTATCGGCCTTGAAATCGCTAGGTAAAGACCAAGAAGTTTAGAATGCCAAGGAATAAGGGGGAAGAGATCTGCATAGGCGAGCTTGGACTCGCCCAACCCAGCTCGGCATCGGCAAAGGGATTCTTCACAGGTGAGTTTGGACTCGCCCAACCCAGCTCGACACTGGCAAAGGGGTGGCAAGCCAGGTCTCAGGACCTCGCTAAAGGAAGGCGAGCCAGGCCAGGGTATTTCAGCCCTTCGTCTATTTTACTTGGAAGAATTTTTCTGCGTTCCACCTGGATGGCTCGCGGGAGAGATGAGGTGGCGTGACAAGGGCGAAGAGCAGCCCGCTCGCGAATCTTCTGAAGCTCGGCAAGCACCCAAACGTACTCTCTCGCGGGCGCGTACTAATGACTATCCTACTCACAGTATCTGCCTGCGCGAGGTCGCCTGGGGAAGCACTCGAGGACATACAGAGCACAGCAAATAGAACGAAAAACAAAAATGACATAGGTATGATCAAAAAACTTTCTTTCATTAAAAAAAGGTGTTTACAAAAGATGTTTACAGGGGCTCGCCTTGGTGAGTGAACCAAAAAAGAAGATGTACAAATTCAGGCCTCGCCCCCCTACAAAACTAGTCCTCCCCTTCACTCGGCTGATCTGGAAAGCCTTTCCCGAACATCTCATCCATGTTGTCCACTTTCTCACTGGGCGGCGTCGCCGGGAACAAGCTCGGCATCAGGTCTCTGGCGGAGATCTCCTCGCACCCTTGCACCAGCACCCCCGTATCCTTCATCATTTGGAGGGTGCACTCGGCCGCTTGGATTGAGTTGATCCGCAACCTCTCGGCGAGATCGTCCTCGCCAAAGATTCGCGGCCTCTTATAGGGGAGGGTAGGGTCGAAGTCGTGGGCTGGGAAGAAAATCTCCGCCTGGCGGCAGACCTCGCGGTTGAGATGCTAATTCTCCTCCTTCAGCTTCGCGTTCGCCCTCTCCAGCTCGGCAAGGCGGGCGCGCAGCTGGCTAATCTCATCCCCTTGCTTGGAATTGCGAGCCTGAAGCTCCCCTGCGGCCTTGGCGTCCTGGTAAAGAGAAAATCCGATTTAGTATCAGCGCAGAACGTTCTAAGTAAAAGTGAAGAGGAGTGCTTGACACTTACCAACCCGCCGGCGGTCTGGGCGAGAAGACCCTCGGCGATGTCGAGCCGTCTCGCCTGATCAGCGACTTTGTCTTTGGCGATGTCGCGAGCCTGCTCAGCTTTCTGGAGTTGATTGTTGAGGGCGAAGCTGCGGCGAGTCAGCATGTGGTGGAGCTCCATAGTCCGCAGGTGGGCCTACAGACCCTCATGGCCGAGCTGTCGGAGGGTCATATTCTTGTAGGCCTCGGCATCCTCGCGGCCATAGAGGCCGAAGACGAGGGCATAGGCATGACCGGTGACGGGCTCGCGGTCATGCCAGGATGGGTGCAGAGTCGAGATGGAGACCCGGTGGGCCAGCTCATCCCACTGCAGCATGGGCTCGCCCGCCGAGTCCTTCCACCGCCCCCCGAAGCTGAATAGGGGATGTTGCTTCGGTGCCCCGTGCTCGCGACCCGCTCTCTTCGCCGAAGGAGGTGGAGATATCGCCATCGCAGAAGAGGGGACCTCGCTGCTCTCCCGGACCTTGCTGGTGACCTCCTTTAGCGGGCTCTCTGGCGACGTGTCGGGAAGGGTCTCAAATGAGCTTATGTATTTGGGGCTGGGCTGCTGATGTTGTTGTTGTTGTTGCCCCCACGGAGCCAGCAGGGCTCTCCTCATCTTCTTTGGCAGCCGCTGGTGGTGTGGCGGGTTTGACCCCGCATCCTCAGGTCGCCTCTTGCTGGAAGAGGGTTGGGAGAGGGCCGCCTCATCTCGGCAGGCCGACGCTGCTGCCTTCTCGCGAGAAAAGAGGTCCGGGTGTAACCCCGGATCCGCAAATGGCGGGTTCGCGGGAATTATCCGCTCCCCTGTAAGAAAATACTTGGAAAAAGTTAGAAGAAACTCATCAGCAATGTGGCGAGCTCGATCATTGGGTAAGCTCGGCAAGAAGAGAAGAGAACGATACCTTCGCCAGGTAGAACGGGGGGGAGTGAGTGAAGGCCCCTTCGCAGGAAGGCGACCTCGAAGTCCTTATGGAGAAAGTACTTGTGGAGCTCGGCATTGTTGTCGGACACAGTAGGGGGACGGTAGACCTCCTCGCCCTTCTGCTGGGGCGAGTAGGGGATGTTGCCGAGATCGCCCTTGATAAAGGCGATCTTGGTCATCCAAGTGTGATGCTTGTTCGCGATCTCGCGAACCTTGATCAGCGAGCCACCGAAGTAGGCGACCCCATCCGGCGTCGCCTTGTAAGAAAAGAGCTTCCTAAACACTGTCAGGTTGAACTCAATCCTCTCCCGCTGGAGGTAGCTCGCGAACACCACCATCATCGCAATGGCGTTGGAATTCAACTGCGCGGGTACCGCGCCATAGTATTTCACGATTTGTCGAATCTCCGGCCAGAGGGGGAGGCGCAACCCCACCTCGAATCTCCGGCCAGAGGCGAGCTCGTACTCGTAGAAAGTGTTAATAGCCTCCCCCTCCCTCGGCCTGCGCGCCTCGAATCCCGGCGGCACATACTCAGCCTTGAACTCCGCGAGCTCCTCCTCGCTGGTGTGCCCCTCAAAGAAGCAGTAGTCAGTGAAGTGTTGTGTGCACTTGGAGCGGCCGTCGGCATCAGGGTTGGCCTTGCCCATGATCGTAGAGGGAGAAGCAGAGCGCGTGTAGAAAAGGAAAAAGGCGCAGGGAGAAAGAGCAATAAAAGCACAGTACGGTGGTTGGTAAAGGGGGGGCTATTTATAGAAAAGTAAATCTGGGGTCAGGCTATCCCATCGGCTCAGCTCACCACCCCAGCTCGACACCCCAACTCGCCAACCCAGCTCGCCAACTTCTGGCGTGTCCCAACCAAGGCTAAGTCAAACAGCGCAATATGTTATTTGAATAACGCATGTCCAAGAATATTCTAAAAACTACTTGTTACAGAAACCAAAGTTCAGGAATGAAAAAGCAGGGCGCGCGAGTAGGGAGAGCATCAGGATGCGAGTACCGGTCAACTCGGCAAAGGAGCCGCCCTCTTACCTACCCCGGCCTCGCGGCTCCTGCCCCCCAGGCTGCCGCACATGGAGCAGCTCGCGAATCCTCCCCGAATTCCTCTGCGCCACTGAGAGGCCATCATCTATCTCGTCCAGAAGCCGGGAGGGGGACATCAGCTCGCCAACCCGGCCGCTTCGCACCTCGTCGGCGAGACGCGCGTAATCGCGTTGTAACGTCTCGTTGACCCCCTGCACCTCGCACAGCCCACACACCAGCTTCTTGAGAAGCTTGACCTCCCTCCTCGTCAGCTCGCCATGATCCACTTCAGGACCCAGGTAAGAGTCCAGCGAGCTTGGGGAGGGGAGGGGGGAGTAGTGGGCTGTCCGCGAAGATTCCTCGGCAGCGGACTGGCTGGGGGGAGCTGTGAAGACAAGTATCAGGAAGAAGGGGAATGCAGGAAATGTTCATGGGGAAAGAGTCCAAGCAAAATTGACCTGACGTGCTCGGCAGCTCGAAGGAGATGCGGGGAGGGATGAACCTCAGATCCTTTCCGTGGCCTGGGTCGTGAGTCCCCGACGGGAGAAGCTCGAATCCCCGGGTTGGGATGGTCCCCAGACCCGCCCCTGCGGCCATGTCAGTTCGCCGAGGAGAGGGGGCGCGCACTGGCGATTTCGGCCTCTGCGAGCTAACGTGCAGTATCCCAAAGAGAAGAGTCGTGCCCCGGGGATGGATATCCGGTGTCATCAACCGCGAGTCTGCGAGAACTGCCTCGCCTCGCGGTGTGGGCTCTCGCGGTATGACGCCCCCGCCATCAGGTTGACCATCCGGGTCATCGCCGACCACGACAACCTCTCTGTCCTTCTCAAGAACTGTCCGAGTGGAGGAGCCGGTCCCCATCTCCAGGGTGGTCCTCAGGTCTTCATAAATTGGCTCGGCCGCTTTGGGGAATGACTTCGACCTCTTTGAGCTAGGATCGGCAGAGTCAACTTGAGGAACATTAGATGATACTGCTGTCAGAGCGGCCACGCGAGCAGCCGAGGCCTGGCGAGCCCGGTTGAGGCGCTCTTGGATCTCCTGGGGGAGCAACATCTTGGCAGGGTTAGAGCAAAGGGAAGGGCAAGAGCCAAGCAGGTATGCAGGTATATATTGTTGGAGTTACCATGATGATCTGGAAAGTGGTCAAACATCTAATCTCACTGCCAACGCAATATGAGCCTGCAGGGTCGCACATAAGAGATGTGGAGAAGTTGGATGACTGACTGTGTTGGTAAAGGTTACCAATCACAGACCTGAATAGGGTTATGGGCAAAGTGTTGCCTTATAGGATCATCGGGTTGGGCAAAGGTTGCCTTGAAGGGCTGGTTAGGTTCGTCGTCCGAGGGTCAAAGACATTAGTCGAGAATGGTCTTCTGATTCCCGCCGATCGACGAGAATCACCTTGCTGATTCTCGCCGATCGACGAGAATCGTCGAGAATCAATTGTTGATTCTCGACGATCGACTACCTTGACAATTGTCGTCGACCGCGGCTCGACGATCGTCGAGTATCATTATGTGTCGTCGAGCGTGGCTCGACGATCGGCGAGAATCGTCGAGTATTGTACTCTGATTCTCGCCGATCCAATGTGATACTCGCCGAATGATTCTCACCGAACCTGCTCAGTGATTCTCGCCGATTGTCGCCGATTCTCACCGATTCATTCTCGCCGATTCTGAACCCTAGTTCTGGGTGGTCTGCGGATAGCGATTTTCCTGAGTTTATTTTATACTTTAAGTATAAATATAACACTTAGGGTTTCGGGAAGGGATGCGATCTGTCTCTTCTGTGCGAATCGAACCCGACGGAAGGAGTTCCGCATTTCGCTTCGCCGATCCCGATCCCGATCCCGCCGCCGGAAACTGTTCCACCGCCGCGTTCGCTCCGCTGCCACCTCTCCTCCGGCGACTGTCGCTGGTGCTGCTCTTCCTGGCACGGACCTAGCAGTCCGTGGAATAGCAGAGGTGCGGTCTTCTCCTTCCCGATCTTCCGTGCGACGGAAAGTTCGGCGTTCTCCCACTCGTGTGGACTTCTGCAGAAACGTGGATACTATTCCATGTAGAACTCGCCACTAGCAAGCAGACAAAGTTTGGAGCTTCTCCGTTGAGTTGTGACTCAACGCCGCCGAGGTAATTTTTACCTAGTTTTGCTAACTTCTTGATTCAACTGTTCATGGCCCGATCCACATCTCTTTGGGTTTTTCTTGATGTTTTACATTTCCGCTGCGTGCACAAGTGTTGTGCCAACCCCATAGAGAAACCCCAACAGTGGTATCAAAGCGAGGTTGCGGCCATGACTGTTGTTTTGGAAGTTGTCTTATTCCAATGCGTGTAAACCTAGAAATTTAGAAGTGTTCTAAATGTCTAGATTTAGTCTTGGCACTTCGCCAAGAACGATTGGAATTTCGGTGGAATTTCTAAGTGTTAGAAATCGTTGTCTCCTTAGCAGTAACCATCCCTCGAGTATGTTTTGGATTTTGAATCCAACATAGAGAGATGAGCTTGTCTACTGCTTAAGTTGAGCTGTCTTTGCCTTTGTCCAATGCATGTAAATCTGAGGATTTGGAAATCTCCGGATGTTCAGATTTAGCCCTTCCTTCTATCAAATTGTTGATGGTGTAAGGATGTGCACATAAGGGATGCATGTGGTTTTAGAAGAATTGTTTTTCTTTGGATGTGCACATTGATCAAATGTTGATCATGGTTAATTGTTAACCTAAAATTGAAATCCCTTCTTTTAATATTAAGTGTTCGGATGCCTTCCGATGGATGACACTCTTCCTGCCTCGATCGATGAAATGTGGGCTTGCCAAAGCAAGGTGCATTAATCTATCTTGGTAAGGGTGCGAGCGGATAATTGTGATATCCCACTGTTGACATCGGGTCCAGCTTAACTAGGTGACCTCAAAGGTTGAGTGCCTAGAGGCATAGGGTTGGCATGCACCATGTGATGGATGCGAATAAGGAGTTATTCACCAACCATACAAGAATTGCATGAGGATGCAATTGGCAAGCGTTGCCTACCTAAATAACCGCATCGTGAGAGGAACGCCAAAGCGGACTCATTGTGTTGGTGAAATACGGATCTTGTCCACTAAGAGAGTAGCTCGCATGAACTCTCCGAATTGTTAGTGAGGGCTATCATTTCGAATAAAATAGTGGGAGTATTTTAATTGAAGTCCTAATTAGAATAAATTATAATTGAAATTTAGGTACTGATTTAATTCTGCATAAATTCTTGTAGAATTCCATGGCAAGCGTTTCACACTCCACGCTGTCTCTGAGAGCCATCCTTGAGAAGGATAAGCTCAGCGGGACAAACTATATGGACTGGTATAGGAACCTGAGAATTGTTCTCAGGCAAGAGCGAAAGCTCTATGTCTTGGAAGAAGAAGCCCCCGAGGTGCCGACCGGGAACTCTTCCCGTGCTGAGAAGGATACTTATAAGAAGTATACTGATGATGCTTTGGATGTCGAGTGCCTTATGCTTGCCACCATGAACTCTGAGCTTCAGAAGCAACATGAGAACATGGGGTGCAAGGAGATTGACGAGCATCTCAAGAAAATGTTTCAGGGGCAGGCTCGTCAAGAGAGGTTCGACATCACGAAAGCGTTATTTCAGTGCAAGATGGGAGTTCGAGACTCAGTAGGGACTCACGTACTCAAGATGATTGGGTATATAGAGAACCTTGAAAGGCTGGGTTTTCCTCTTGGTCAAGAGTTGGCCACGGATCTGATCCTGCAATCGTTGCCGGACAGTTATGAGCAGTTCGTCTTGAACTACAACATGAATGAGATAGACAAGACACTGCCCGAACTCTTAGGCATGTTAAGAACTGCCGAAATCAATATGAAGAAGGCCAAGCCTGCCAGCCCCATACTGATGGTGCATAAGGGCAAGGGCAAAGCCAAGGGCTCCAAGAAGACAAAGGTGGGACCTAAGTCATATCTTGAGCCCAAGTCTTCAGCACTGATAAAGAAGAAGAGCACGGTGAAGGAAGGGAAATTCCACCACTGTGGCAAGGCTGGTCATTGGCGGAGGAACTGTCCTTCGTATATTGAGGGTCTGCAGAAATTGAAGGGAGGTATGACTTCCGCTTCTAATGTTTACGTTATAGAGATAAACCTTTCTGCTCCTTCATCTTGGGTATTGGATACCGGATGTGGTTCTCACATTTGTACAAATGTGCAGGAACTGGGAAGGAGAAGATTGCTGAGTAAAGGGGAGGTGGACCTCCGCGTCGGCAATGGAGCAAGAGTTGCTGCTGTAGCCGTAGGAGTTTACCGTCTTTCTTTGCCCAGTGGGCTTGTAATAGAATTAGATAACTGTTATTTTGTTCCGGCGATAACTAGAAACATTATATCTATTTCATGTTTGGACATGATTGGATTTTCTTTTATAATTAAGAATAATTGTTGTTCTATATTTAAGAATGATGTTTGTTATGCTGTAGCCCAATTGTTTAATGGTCTTTATGTTTTGAACTTGGACCATCTGATCTATAATGTAGAAAATAATAAAAGACTAAGAACAAATGACTCGAACCCTACGTTTCTCTGGCATTGTCGTTTGGGCCATATCAACGAGAAGCGCATATCCAAACTCCATAGAGATGGACTTTTGGACTCATTTGATTATGAATCATTTGAGCGATGCGAATCTTGTTTGTTAGGCAAGATGACTAAAGCTCCTTTCACTGGTTATACTGAGAGGGCTGAGGATCTCTTGGGTGTTGTACATAGTGATGTATGCGGACCCATGAGTTCCATGGCTAGGGGAGGGTATTTCTACTTTGTTACATTTACTGATGATTTCAGTAGATACGGATATGTGTATCTTATGAAGTGCAAATCCGAGACCTTTGAAAAGTTCAAAGAGTTCAAAAATGAAGTAGAAAACCAGTTGGGTAAAAGGGTTAAAGCACTCCGATCTGATCGAGGTGGCGAATACCTGAGTCATGAGTTCCGTGATCATCTGAAAGAGTGTGGTATTGTATCACAGCTCACTCCACCTAGAACACCACAACATAATGGTGTGTCTGAGAGGAGAAATCGTACTCTGTTAGACATGGTACGTTCGATGATGAGTCATGCAGACTTGCCTATTTCCTTTTGGGGTTTTGCTTTAGAGACTGCTGCAATGACATTGAATCGCGCTCCAACTAAAACGGTTCTGAAGACACCATATGAGATATGGACTGGGAAGCGTCCTAGTATGTCGTTCATTAAAATTTGGGGATGTGAGGCATACGTGAGACGTCAAATGCCTGACAACCTGGAACCCAAATCGGATAAATGTTATCTGGTGGGATATCCTAAGGAAACGAAAGGGTATTACTTTCACCTACCATCCGAGGGCAAAGTGTTTGTCGCAAGGACTGGTGTCTTCTTGGAGAAAGAGTTCTTATCAAGAAAGACTGAAAAGGTAGAGCTTGAAGAAGTTCAAGAGCCACATGTAGTGAACGAACCGGAAATGGATTTTGAGACAGGACTACAAGATGTTGTAGCTGGAGAACCTGCTCAGGGAACACAAGTCCTACGTAGATCTGGTAGACCGAGGTTTGAGCCTGAGAGATATGGATTTCTCGTGTCTCAAATAGGTAATGTGTTGCTTATGGATCATGATGATGAGCCAGCAACCTACCAAGAGGCTATGAATGGACCGGACTCCGACAAATGGCTTGAGGCTATGAAATCCGAAATGGACTCCATGTATGCAAACCAAGTTTGGAACTTGGTGGAACCACCTGAAGGGGTACGACCCATAGGGTGCAAGTGGGTCTTCAAGAAGAAGACCGACATGGATGGGAATGTACAGACATTCAAAGGGCGACTGGTGGCTAAAGGTTTCAAGCAAATTCATGGTATTGACTATGACGAAACTTTTTCCCCTGTTGCCATAGTAAAGTCCATTAGGATATTGCTTGCTATTGCTGCGTATTATGACTACGAGATCTGGCAGATGGATGTCAAAACGGCTTTCCTTAATGGAAACCTCCTTGAGGAAGTGTATATGACACAACCCGAGGGTTTTGTATCCCCAGATGAAGCCACTAAAATATGCAAGCTGAATAAGTCCATTTATGGACTGAAACAGGCCTCTCGAAGTTGGAATCTTCGTTTTGATGAGAAAATCAAAGAGTTTGGTTTCATCAAGAATGAAGATGAGCCTTGTGTTTACAAGCGAATCAGTGGGAGCATTGTTGTCTTCCTGATATTGTATGTAGATGACATACTGTTGATTGGGAATGACATTCCTACCCTGAAAGTTGTTAAGAACAACCTAGGGAACTGCTTTTCAATGAAGGATTTGGGTGAAGCGACTTATATACTTGGTATTAAGATCTATAGAGATAGATCGAAGAAGTTGCTGGGTTTGACCCAGAGTACGTACATCGAAAAGGTGTTGAAGCGGTTCAACATGCTTGAGTCCAAGAAAGGATTTTTGCCCATGTCTCATGGTGTGAATCTCTCTAAGGACCAGTGTCCAAAGTCTTGTGAAGACAAGGACCGCATGAAGTTGATTCCATATGCTTCGTCAATTGGATCAATCATGTACGCGATGTTATGTACTCGACCCGATGTTTCCTTTGCTTTGAGCATGACTAGCAGGTATCAGTCAGACCCGGTGAGTGTCACTGGATTGCAGTCAAGAATATCCTGAAGTACTTGAGAAGGACTAAGGACGTGTTCTTAGTGTATGGTGGAGAGGAAGAGCTCGTTGTAAGCGGTTACACGGATGCTAGCTTCCAAACTGATAGAGACGACTCCAAGTATCAGTCAGGTTTTGTGTTTTGCCTGAATGGAGGAGCTGTGAGCTGGAAGAGTTCCAAGCAAGAGACAGTTGATGATTCTACTTCAGAGGCCGAGTATATCGCCGCAGCTAATGCGGCGAAGGAGGCTGTATGGATTAGGAAATTCATCGGCGAGCTTGATGTAGTTCCTAGCATTGTTGGTCCCGTAGTTCTCTACTGTGATAACAATGGTGCAATTGCACAATCTAAGGAACCTAGATCTCATCAGCGCTCCAAGCACATACTCCGGCGGTTTCATCTTATTCGTGAGATTGTCGAACGAGGAGATGTAAACATTTGCAGAGTGCCGACTGAAGAAAATATTGCGGATCCGCTGACAAAGCCTCTCGCGCAGAGGAAGCATGATGGTCATACTAGATCGATGGGTATGCATACCTAAATGATCAACTCTAGCGAGAATCTTGTGGGTTGCATGTTATCTTGTATTTTGTTGGCTGTTTGTTCATATGATGAAATGTGTACCTAGTTTTTCTTTTATAATTAATGGCAAATTCTTTTATTATGAGTTTTTTTATATATGATAGTTAAATGTTAACATAATAGATACCCTTAGAATGTTTGCTTCCATGGGACATCAAGTACGTGACTTGAATGTGAGAGCCATGATTTATTGAAGCTTCATTCTTAAAGGTCCCTGGTCGAGTATCATCATAGAAACTAAGGGTGATGATGATACATGAAGGCTAGCACGTGTGTTGACTGATGACTGGTTCTCACAGGTCATGATATTGTGATATCAAGTCATCACGTGGGTACTTGTTAGTGAACAAGTTGTACTGGACAGACCAACCTGAGACTACTCTGTGGATTGTCATCCAATAGTGTCACGAGTAGGTCTTCAAGTGACAATGGTGTTGTGGTCCTTTGACCTGAAGTCACAGCATTCATCAAGTGAGGAAGAGCGTGGCTTGATGCCATCTAAAGTCTTCCTTGAGAAAGGTTGATGATAAGGGTGGTCGTTGGGCATGTTACGATCATTTGGGGTTTTGTGTGTGTGAGCAGATATGGGGATTTGTCTTCCTGTATGACAGAGTGTGCATCCATGGGCCCCTTGATGGAAATGGACTGAGAAATGCATGTCATGCTTGGTTGAGTCAATATGTGATATTGGACTCACCATTCTTTGAAGTCGTCCTGGATCAAGAAACCTTGGATTGAGCTATTACGAGGGTGACACGGTCCATGCCTCTAGTTCCTTCGGATGTAAGGGACAAAGGACAAAGACAATGCTGTACATTGGTCATTAAAGGCTTATGAGTTATTAACTCTTATTGCTTGGGGAGCAATGATGGCATTGCTAGATGCCGCTCATTGTTTGTGATTTTGTTGATACTTTTGAGATCAAGTGGAGTCTGTGGAGTTACCATGATGATCTGGAAGTGGCAAACATCTAATCTCACTGCCAACGTAATATGAGCCTGCAGGGTCGCACATAAGAGATGTGGAGAAGTTGGATGACTGACTGTGTTGGTAAAGGTTACCAATCACCGACCTGAATAGGGTTATGGGCAAAGTGTTGCCTTATAGGATCATCGGGTTGGGCAAAGGTTGCCTTGAAGGGCTGGTTAGGTTCGTCGTCCGAGGGTCAAAGACATTAGTCGAGAATGGTCTTCTGATTCCGCCGATCGACGAGAATCACCTTGCTGATTCTCGCCGATCGACGAGAATCGTCGAGAATCAATTGTTGATTCTCGACGATCGACTACCTTAACAATTGTCGTTGACCGCGGCTCGACGATCGTCGAGTATCATTATGTGCCGTCGAGCGTGGCTCGACGATCGGCGAGAATCGTCGAGTATTGTACTCTGATTCTCGCCGATCCAATGTGATACTCGCCGAATGATTCTCACCGAACCTGCTCAGTGATTCTCGCCGATTGTCGCCGATTCTCACCGATTCATTCTCGCCGATTCTGAACCCTAGTTCTGGGTGGTCTGCGGATAGCGATTTTCCTGAGTTTATTTTATACTTTAAGTATAAATATAACACTTAGGGTTTCGGGAAGGGATGCGATCTATCTCTTCTGTGCGAATCGAACCCGACGGAAGGAGTTCCGCATTTCGCTTCGCCGATCCCGATCCCGATCCCGCCGCCGGAAACTGTTCCGCCGCCGCGTTCGCTCCGCTGCCACCTCTCCTCCGGCGACTGTCGCTGGTGCTGCTCTTCCTGGCACGGACCTAGCAGTCCGTGGAATAGCCGAGGTGCGGTCTTCTCCTTCCCGATCTTCCGTGCGACGGAAAGTTCGGCGTTCTCCCACTCGTGTGGACTTCTGCAGAAACGTGGATACTATTCCACGTAGAACTCGCCACTAGCAAGCAGACAAAGTTTGGAGCTTCTCCGTTGAGTTGTGACTCAACGCCGCCGAGGTAATTTTTACCTAGTTTTGCTAACTTCTTGATTCAACTGTTCATGGCCCGATCCACATCTCTTTGGGTTTTTCTTGATGTTTTACATTTCCGCTGCGTGCACAAGTGTTGTGCCAACCCCATAGAGAAACCCCAACATATATATAGCCGCAGGTGGACCCCACCCAAAGATTCCCTCCAACTCGCAACCTTGCACTCGCCACACACTTAGGGTTGGATGTTTCTTTCCGATCTTTGCCAAGCCCAAAAAAAGCGGGGATTATGTACAACCCCGTGTCCGGCGAGCAAGGTCGCCAAGAACCAGACAGATCGGGCAGAACAAGGTGGGCGAGCTCGGTAGTGGAGAAGCCGAGCCCGAGCTCGGCATTCGTTGACCAGAGATCGGCATTTGTCAACCAGAGATCGACATTTGTCAACCAGAGATCGGCATTCATCGACCAGAGATCGACATTCCTCGACCAAAGATCAGCCTTCATCGACCCCGAGCTCGGCATTCGCCGAGGTGGCCCAGGAAAACTGATGGCGACCAAGGGATGGGCGAGCTCACCATCCCAGCTCGCGCCCTAACAACGGAGCTCGGCAACAGTGGGCGAGCAGGACCTGCCGAGGTGATCAAGCTCCCCAGCTCGCCTGGATGTGTGAGGTACTTTTTACAGTTTTACCCCCGCTGGTCTGCCTATAGCCCTTCAAAACAGCGGAGTTTGGCTGTTTGCAGACCCAACCAAGGGTATTTTGGCAACTTCAGGTCAGTTCTGCTTTGTTATTGGCAGTTCCGATTCTAAAAACAATAAATAGGACCCAAGGGGTACCCCAGAAGTCAGGCTTCCTGTGCTTTCCTGCTCTAGTTTTCAAGTGCTTTCTAAGGGTACCTTAGCTCGGTCTCTGGCTAAGGAGGGGAAGCGCTCTGAGATCTTCCGGGTGTGTGGTGGGACCTCCCCGCCGAGCCCTTGGGTCGGTTTTTCCTTGTCTTCTTTGTTGTTTTGCTTGCAGGAGTGAAGTAGGTGCGATACCACCCCTTCCCCAAGGGCGAACTCCATAGGAGACCGAGAAATCAGTTTCAACAAATCTATTTTTGTTAACCTAACAAATAAAATTTTTTGCTATCTATTCGATCATATCAGAAGTTTTTAACTGAAACTCCTCCTTTATTTAAATTTTTGGCATAATTTAGGATTTAACTCTTATACCCCGGACATTCATTTTGATCTTTCTTTCAATTAAGTCAGGTGGTAGCTAAACTTAGGATTTCTTTAATTCATTACAAGTTCATCTCCAACTTTTGCTCTGGAATAACAAAAGCTTAAGTATGAGAGTATTTGATGAGTTTTAAATATACATATTTTTACGTATGTTAAATAAGTTATTTTAGTTTATTTTCGTCATTTTTACTTATATTTCTTTAATAAAATGCTCTTATTTTGTAAATATTATGCTAAATTAATTTTATTTTGATTTCCTGAAATTTGTAGGAAAAATTGCAAAAAATCATTGGTCACGACCGTGTACTTTGGGTCACGCCCGTGACCAGGGCGTGACACTTCATTACCCGTGAAAACAACTCATTTGAAGAAGAAAAGTGTGACACGCACTGTCACACGGCTGTGTCATATGTGAAACAGCCGTGACCTGACCCTTGTCGGCCTGCTCGACGATTTTCCGCTCGATGAAATTGCTCTCGACGATCGTCGACCAAGGACACGCCCGTGTCCCATGAGCGACATGCCCGTATCATATGACACGCCCCGTGCCGAAGCCCGTGCCATCTCTCGACGTTTTGCATTCGACATTCGTCGACTCAACCCGACACGCCCGTGTCAAGATATGACACATGTGTGTACTCCTCCGCCTGTCCCGACAAACTGCCGCTGGCGACTTTCGTTGCGAATGACGCCCAGTTCAACCTCCCTGACATGCCCACTATCACGCCAGTGACCTGGGGCATGACCTCAGCGTTTTCAGCCGCAAAATCAAATCTCCAATCAAATTGTTAGCCGCCATATGATTAGTGTTGACATGCCCGTGTCAGAGGGCGTGTCCCATGAAATTTTTTGTCTATAAATTGACAGCTTCTGTTTGTAATCATGTTCCCTTTCCTTGAACCATTTTGTATAAGTGTTATGCTGCGTATATGAATTCCAATGCAATGTAAGGGATTTTCTCCCCCTCTCAGTTTTTTATTTTCGTTCCTTTGTAACCCATGTTTTTACTTAATAAAATGTTTTTCTTTTTCCCTTTATGTGGTTTTGGAATGAATCTAAACAACACACCTTATGCAATCATATCTTTATTCCTTTGTTTTATCTTGTTGGGTACATTGGTCAAATGTACCTGATTTGAAGAAGCTTAACTAAATATACATCAGAATGTATTTGATGTTTGTGTGTGTATGAGAAGCTAAAATTTCTAAGTCCATGTGTCGACACCCAGAGGCAAAGTGTCGACACTTGAGAAAGCTTACACCCAGACTTTCGACACTTGGAGTCATTGTGTCGACACCTTGTCGTCAGAAAGTGTCGACACTTGGAGCTGTGTCGACACTCAGTGTAGAAGGATGCAGAAAAGCTGTGTCGACACTTAGTGTTATAATTTCAGAAAGTTCCGTACACTCTATTGTTCATCCTTATACATCCATATGAAGAATGTGTCGAAAGCACAATGTGTCGACACACACTTATCAACACTTGAAGATTGTGTCGACACTCAGCACAATGTGTCGACACATAACCAGAAGACTCAACACTTGGAAAGTGTCGACACAAGGAGCTGTGTCGACACTAAAAGAACAGAAAAGTTGTTTTCTAAGACAAGTGTCGACACTTACACTTGAAGAAACAAGATTGACTTGTGCCTTCGACACTTATTTCAACACATGTTGTCGACACAAAGGAGATGTGTCGACACTTAGAAGAATACAGATAAAGAATGATGTATAAATACTTTGTCGACACTTATTTCAGTGTCGACACATGCGAAGTTGTGTCGAGACATACAAGGAACTCGACACCTTTTTAACTTACACAACATGTGTCGACACTTTATAGTGTTAAGAACAGAAAGTACACTATCTGACAGTTAGAATAAGTCGTTGAGACAGCTTCCAGCCGGTCTACAGCAACTGTCAGTGAAGTCAAAAGTCTGTTAAAACCGGATCAGCCGGTTACCATTTAAATAGGCACCCACAGTTTACAGAACAAAAAGTTAAGTGAAGTGGTTAAGTTTTCAAAATTACTTGTTGTGAGAATAATTGAAGTAGTTGATCAGACTTATCAAGAAGTGATACACAGAGGATCAACACAAGAAGATCAGGCAGTCCAACTGCAGATCTAAGTAGTTGGAGAGAGAGAGCTCCAACCAAGGATTCAGTCTTTGGAACTAAGGCTGTGAAGAAGAATTCAGAGTCATCTGTTTAATGTTTTTCAGACTAATTCAGTTCTACTCAAGAAGCTTTGAAGAAAGCTAAGTCAGTTTGGATCTGAGTTTTATTCATTTCTACCGCATTTGTAATTTCTATTTTAAACTTGTAAGATCCATTGGATCTGAGTGATTGTAAGCCTATTTTATAAAGGCTGAGGGTAGGGCTTGGTGCCTGAGTGTAGGAGTTGAAGAACGAGTGTAGGCCTTTAATTGTAGAAAGGCCTTTTGGCTGAGTGTAAGGCTTTGGGCCTGAGGTAGGAACCTTGTTGGGTTCTGAGCTAGTGGAGAAGTTTGGCCGAATCTAGTACACTGCTAGATAGGCGAAGGGGGAAAGTGGATGTACCCAAAGATTGGGGAACCACTATAAAATCTTGTGTATTCTGTGTTGTGATTGTACTGTGTTGAGAATTGCTGTGTGCTATGATAACTTATTCAGAAATCTGTGTTATAAACTGTTGACTGCCAAACAAAAGTTAGAAAAGGATTAGGTCACCTATTCACCCCCCCCCCTCTAGGTGTTTAGGTACCATATCTTTCATTATCTTGTTTTTCTTGTCTTTAAAATGGGTGTGTGTGTGTATGAGTATAGAGTTATACTTTTAAGTTTTCGTAATTGTTACTAGATTTGGTTAGTGTTATAATTTTTCCGTACATCTATTGTTCATCCTTATACATCCATAAAATGGTTATAAAAGTGTTTTTGATCTTATTTACTTTGCCTTTTATTGTTATTTTTGTAAAACTTTTCATTATTTTACTCGTTCTTCCACTTTTTAACTGTTTTTATAGTGTTATAAGAATGAATAAGTCGTAGTTTTGCTTTTTCAAACACTTCATTTTTGCTTTTATTTTCAAAAACTTTTGCCCGTTTAATGTTTTATTTCCTCTTTTTATTCATTTCTACCGCATTCTAGCGGTAGAAATGTAATTGTTTTAATTTTTCGAGCACTTGCACTTTTTGCTTATTTTCAAAAACTTTTGCTCCTTCAAATTTTATTTTCAGTTTTTATGCATTTCTACCGCATTCTAGCAGTAGAAATGTAGTTGTTTTAATTTTTCAAGCACTTAGTTTTTCTTGATTTTGTACGCGTGCGTGTATGAGTAGTTTTTATAGTTTTATTTCGATTCATGTAGAGTGTGTGTGTGTGTTGTATTTAATTCTGCCTACTCGTTAAGAGTTAAATGGCTGGTATTTATTTATTTTTGTCTACTCATTTGAGTTAAATGGCCGGTCTTTATTTTCCACCTACTCATTTGAGTAGAATTTGTGTGTGTGAGTATTTAATTTCTGTAGAGTGTGAGCATTTATTTTCACCTACTCGTTTGAGTATGACCCGCTTTAATTTTCTCCTACTCATTTGAGTCGGACTTGTGTGTGTGTGTTTTCAATTTACTATTGTGTGCGTGTGTTTTACTTTCAAGTAGAGTGCGTGAGTGTTAGCATTTATTTCCGCCTACTTGCTAGGAGTTAAATGGCAGGACTTTATTTACCGCCTACTCATTTGAGTTAAATGGCAGGTCTGTGTGTGTGTTTACTTTTCAGTAGAGTGCGTGCGTGGATGCATTTATTTTCTCCTACTCGTTTGATTAGGACTCGCTTTATTTTGTCTCACCCACTCATTTGAGCCGGGACTTGCACTTTTAGTGCTTTCATTTCAGTCCTACACGTTTAAGTAGGACTTGCAATTTACTGCTTTCCTTTACAATTTTCCTATATTGCTTTCATTTACTGCTTTATTTATTGCTTTTCTCGCAAGCCGACCCCATTCCGATGAGTGGCTAACTGTTCTTAGCCCTCAGTATCGAAGAGCATTGGGACAAATAAAATTGCTTTAAATAATAAAAGGTCCTGATTTTCTAATTAATTAAAATTAACTTAAGGCTTGTCTAGGGTTTACGACGCGTAGGACCACATAATTGATGTGTGGGCCCTATTTCTTTAGTCCATACGCTAGCTAGCCGAGAGACCGTGCGTATGGACCGATCTCCCCTTGGTAAATGGAGTTTCGCATAAACCCTCGAGAGAGGAGGCACGCAAACTCTACCGGATTGGGTTCCCAACCCAATAGCGGGGTTCTTAGCGTAATGCGAGCGTTAAGAGGAATCCTTTGTCGAACGAGAACCCGGTCGAATAGTCTTAGGGTTCGGGTGAGCGATATTCATATAGCTAGGTGAGCTCATTTTAGTGGAACCTCCACGACCAAGTCTCCGCCTTAATTAATATGAAACTTAGGATCTCTTTTTATTAAAAGTATATTTTAGTTCAAATTTTATTCGGTGTCATCGAGCTAAGCTCTTCATCGGCTCCACCTTTCTATTCGCTTTTATTTTCTGCTTTTTGTTTATATATATAAAAATTAACCCGACAAATCAAATATCGATAAAATAATAGTCCCTTCCAAGGAAGAGTAGAAATAATTGAACCGACCCCGAGAATAATACGACCTCGATATTCCACACCGGAATATCTTGTACTACTCGCGATAGGTGCACTTGCCTCCTTTCGTTAAAACTCGACTTACTATTTTATATCCAAATAATAAATCTGCGCATCCCGTTTTCTAAATAAAAACCAAATCCGCCTTTTCTAAAAAAAAACAGTCTGGGGCGTCGCGGGCTCGTAATAATTTTTGGAGTTTTAACCAGCATCACAAAGTTCCACCAACGCCAGCCAGCATCGCTCCTTGCTCACCCGCCACAAACTATTAGTCCATTTCCATGGTCTACCCTGTATCAAATTTGATATCAAAATCCAATGTTTGGGTCACTTGAATGTTATGTAGAGGTAAGCCTTTTCATTAGTCTGTGTTTGACCCGAGCCTAACCAACTGTGAAAAAAAGCTAAATAAAGGGAAATTTTATTGCTCCAAAAAGATTAACAATACATATGTATGCCCTCATATTTATATAAAATGGGGAAGACGAGAGAATAAAACAAGAGATGTTGGATTAAATAAGTAACCGCACAGCTATGCGGATTGACACTGTCAAACTGCAACACTGTACAAAGAACAGTTGAAGATTAGCAAATGTCAATAGAGGAAAGCTGTCATACCACCACAGCTAGCCACTAGACCACCCGCTAGCCGCCAAACTGCCACTGCTAGTTACCTGACCGCAGCTGTAGTTAACACCCAGACCACTATTGCGGCAAATCTCCAGACCGCTGTTGCGGCTAACTCTAGACATCTGTTGCGGCATGAAAAAATTTTATAGTCGCGGAAAACGGAAAAGAAAGCACGGGAACACTGAACCCTCTTGAGTCAAATAAACCATATGCATAAAGCAGAACAAGAATCTTGTAATATCAAAAAATATTCTTTACAAAGCAAGGAATACATGATGAGACATGCTTCACCAATGTACCCAAGGACAATAAGAAAAGAAAGCAAGATGAAACAAGCCGCACTGACTAATAGAGAAGCCGCCGATTTTGCTGCTAGCCGCTATGGAGTATACTCAAACAGATAGGTCGTCAGACTGTAACCTTGCCCCGTAGACTACCCATTATTCCAAGGCTAAAATATGTTCGCCGATCTGTTGTTGCCAAACTGAACAAGCCGCCAGAGCGGACAGCTTATTGAACTAGGAGAAGTTGTAGAAGAGAAACAGCCAAGTCGCAAGCGACCTGCTGTAAACCTCTGATTGTAATCCACAGAGTCTTCACTGCCTTAGAAGCAAATCCTTGACTCTTCAGAGCTTTCCGCACAACCTGAACAGTAGAAACTGGTTAACCTCTTCAACCCGTGTGGATAAAAAATCCAGGCTGTAACAACTAATCGAGAGCAGACATACTGTTCATTCAGTTTCTATAAATGTGTCAGGGGGTCCTATTTATAGGCACGGAGAGGAGTGTGGTCACCACACTAATGCTGGAACAACACCTGAGCGCGCAGTGAAAACAGAGTGTATCTGCAAGCCCTGCCAATACAAAACCAGTCCGCCGCAACAAGCAAGTCAAACAGACCGCCATAAGTCCGAGCCCTCCTGGACTAGGAACCAGCTAGTTCACCAATAGACTGCTGGAACAAGCGGACTCTAACACCAGTCCCCCCAGCATGGAGAACACCAGAATGCACCAATCGCGGATACAAGGCCTATCCGCCTGGAGCTGCTGGTGAATGACTTGTAGAATGCTAGCCGACTTAGCTAGTCGCCAGCCCTATCCGCACAAACCACGCGGTATGATCCAAACCTCCAATACTGTCCACACTGATCGTGCGAATAGTCCGCCCAGGCTGCCAATTTCACTTCAAAAAATTAAACACTCCCCCTTGAAGTGAGAAGTGGATACCAGCCCTAGCAATCCCCGTATTTGTAAGAATAGTACCTTCGACAATGGCTCCATGAAGGTGTTCGCGATGTTTTCCTCACTCCGCACATGTCCAACTACTAGAGATCCCTCCAACACCTTCTCTCGAATGAAGTGGTACTAAATCTCAATATGCTTGGTCCGCACGTGACAAACTAGATTATTAACTAGCTTAAGGGCACTTTCATTGTCACCGCATAGCAGAGTAGGACCGCGCACTTCTTCATGGACGTCCTCTGCAAACCTCCTAAGTCATATGGCTTCCCAAGCTGCCAAAGCCGAAGCTTTGTACTCTGCTTCTGTAATAGAGATGTACACCAAGTCTTTCTTTTTGTTACACCATGAGATACCAGCTAATCCACATGTGAAGACATAACCGGATGTTGACTTCCGGTCATCTGAATCTCCCCCATAATCAACGTCCGAGTATCCGTGTAGATTAAAACTCGTGTCTCTCCCGTAAAGGAGACCCATATCAGAGGTGGACTTGACATACTTCAGAATGCTCCTTGTCGCCATCAGATAAGGTTTCGTTGGTTCCGCCATATACCAACTTACTCATCCTACAACATAAGCTATGTCTGGAATTATAATCGTCAAGTAAATAAGGCACCCAATAAGTGCACGGAACCCAAGAGGATCCGGAAGAATCCTCCCCGCATCTCGCCGAAGTTTGATGCCAACGTCAAGTGGAGTAGCTTTAATTTTTCCCTTCCTCATGTTGAATCACTGAATGATCTGTTCTGCATAGACTTTTTGGGAAACAATTATAAAGCTCTCTTTCCTCTCCACTTCGAGTACAAGGAAGTGGTGGAGCTCACCCAAGTCATTCATCTCGAACCTTATAGCTAGCTCTACCGTGAGACTAGCTACCTCCTCCTCAGAGTTACCTGAAATGATCATATCATCCACGTACAATAGCACCAAGACTAGAAGCTCCCCCTTCTTCTTAATAAACAAGCTCGAGTCTGAGTTAGAAAAAAGATAACCCCAGAACTGGAGGTATTTTGCGATCTTCCGATACCATGCTTGAGTAGCCTGCTTCAAACTATAAAGGGCCTTCTGGAGCTTGTAGACGTATCATGGATGATCATCAAACATGTATCCCTGTGGCTGATCCATGAAGATGTCTTTATAGATTTCCCCATAAAGAAAAGCATTCTTTACATCTACCTGCCACATCTTCCAACCTTGGCAAGCTGCCATGGCGATCACCACATGAACTGAAGTAATTTTAGCAACAGGGCTAAACGTTACCTCGTAGTCTTTGTCAAACTTCTGAGAAAACTATCGAGCTACAAGGCGAGCATTGTACTGCTTGATGCTCCCATCTGCCTTCTTCTTCAGCTTATATACCCACTTGTAAGTCACATGAGTAATGCCATAAACCTTGGGCACAAGGTCCCAGGTCTCATTTTTCTTGAGAGCAGTCATCTCCTCATCCATGGCCTCTTCCCGCTCCTTAACTCTACTGGCTTCATTAAATCTAGAATTATCTTGCTCGTCTAGAGGGCCTGCGAAGAAACAAGAGACAGAGCTCACCGTGTTTCCTTGGCAGTATCGAGTTGGTGGCTTAATGGTACTCTTTGATCTCCGAAGAGTCTGATCTTTGCTAACCACATCCACTGCTTCTTCTGAATTAACTCCATTCCCAGACAAACATGGAGCAACGCTCCCCCTTCTTTCTAAACGAGAAGCTTCTGCCTTGGAGCTAGAAACACCTCGAGCTCCTGGTGATAGAGGAAACTCCAACATAATATCTTCAGCAGCCTCCTATCCTTCATCAGACCTGCTCTCTTGTAGCTCCACATATGAGCTACCTCCATATGACGTCAATTTGTCGAAGACCACGTCCATGAAGACGACAAACTTCTTCGTCATTGGATCAATACACTTCCATCCCTTCTTCCACTCATCATAGCCCACAAAGACAAGCTTTCTTCATTCATATCCAACTTAGTCTTTAGAGAATTCGGGACATGTACGTAGCAGGTTGAGCCAAACACCCGAAGGTGTTCCATGCTAGGCTTCTCATTAAAAATCATCTCAAAGGGAGACATCTTGTTGAACAAACTCAAAGGCATCTGATTGATGACATCAGATGCGCAAGGCATTCCCTCTGCCCAGAAGGCCCTAGGAATGACTTTTGCATGAAGCTAGCACTTGCAGGTCTCTGTCAGATGATGGATCCTCCGGTCTGTATAAGACCCTCTTTTTTTCAACTCCGGGGTCTTAGGCCCAGAACCGCCATTTTGCGGTGACTCCATCCCCCAGGGAGGTCGAAAGCATGAAACGTCGATTCTGTCGGCCATCTCGATCACCAATGACATGAAGTATACAACAATGAAATAAACATCCAAGTCCACAATATAATACATAAAGAGGAAAACACAGCCACATGTCCACATCATAACAGTCTAAAAGAAAAAACAACGAAACAAAGTAAAACGGTCTTATGCCCGGTACATCATATCCTCACTACAAGTCAATCACGGAAGCAAATCTAAAACTAAGTGTCACCACTCACAGATCTAGAAGTCGGTGCACCCGAGCTAGACTAGCCCACCTCCATCTGCACCGTACTCCGCTGGTGCTGCATCTCTTGGGGCTGCACCCTGTCTCCCATCTGGTGCACCTAAAATGTTATGTTCCACAGACCGTCAGTCAAACTATACTCAGTCACAATCCCCCACCCCTCTCCCAGTGGCTCCTAGGCACCGAGCGGAGAGGAGTGAAGAGGAGGACAACAAGGCAGAGTGTATAACAAAGAGATGGATCCTAACCTAACAGAAGTATGACAGTAAAACAAAACAGAATTATAACAGTAAACTAAAGTGCTGAGCAGTAAGGTAAATATAAAAGAACTGAACAGAAAGTAAGAACAGTAACTAAAAAGTAACCACTGATTTATATGGATCAACCCTATAGACCAAGGGGTCGTTTTGTAAGGCCTATCGTATAAACTATCTCATACCAATTTATACGATAGGTGTCAGGTTTAAATGCAATGATTTATGCTATGCTATGTTATTCTATGCATCATACAAATGCAACACACGCACCCGACTCTATGAGAACAGACCTTTAGTTCCCCGGTTTTGGAGTTAGCTAAACTCTTAGGAGCCTTCTGTCGTGGCAAACGGAGACAGTGGGCTGGGCCACCGCACTCCTAGACTAACATTCGCACTACCTAGCCTATCCCTTACGTATGCCTCAACACTAAGAACACACAGTGGAGCCCCTGTGTACTAATGTTGGAAAATCCACCAGTCTTTCTTTGGCCAAGTGACATCCACACCCGCCGAGTCATTGTATTGAAGTCAGTGCGAATGACCGTCCATTAACGAAGACCCACCACATTTATGCACATGCAACATGACAATTTATATATGTAACGCCCCGGAAATCATTTTTGAGTTGATCGCATCCAAAAGAAATTTTGGTGCCTGTATAGGGGTACACGGCCTAGGACATGGGAGTGTGCAAGGCCATGCCTTTCCTTGTGTATTGGCCGGCTGTATCCAAATAAGGACACGGTAGGAAACACTGGTTGTGCACAGTTTTGACACGGGCATGTCAGGGGTGACACGGGCGTGTTCATACCCGTGTCCCCACCCGTGTTCAGGAGGGTCGTGTCGGTTGGCATGGTGGTTATATGTGACACGCCCCCGATCATGGGAGTGTCGAGGACCCAACACGGGTGTATCAGATTGAGACACAGGCATGTCTTAGCCCGTGTGAGTTTCTGTGTTCGACGATCGTGCCTGGATCGAGGAACACGGCCTGGGACATGGACGTGTGCAAGGCCATGTTCAGCCCAGGTTTGAGGATTTTTGAGCGGATCTGAGCCGTTTGATTTCTTTAATTAAGATCTGATGGCCCAGATGAGTCCCCACTCTGTTAAGGTCGAAACTAGAGGATCAATTACTCATTTCTCCCTTAAGCACTCTCTTTCAAGGAGTTAGAGAGAGGAGGAAGAAGGAGGAGGATTTCGGCTACCGACAGAGCATCAGAGCACCATTTAGAGAACCGAGAGCGGATCCGTGGAGAAATCCCATTGCGAAGACTTCTATCTGGATAGTTTTCCATGGCGCAAAAGCGTACTTTAAGGGTAACGATTCTCTACTTGAGCATGTGAAGCTCTCTTCCTTTTATCATAGGGAAACCCGCTCCCGCGAGTGTGCGGTGAGTGTGCGGTGTTCCCTGGGGTTGACGTGAATAGTCCCGCTTGTGTTCCATATAGAGTCCGGAATCGAAGTACGGACATAGGCATTGTGTGTGAAGCCTACCCGGACATGTTGGTATGTATCGGTGATGTTGCATTTGTTATGGTTTGCCGGAGAAGACTCCGTGCATTGGGTTTTCGGGTTTCTACGCGGTAGATTGCAGCAGGGATCCTTGGGGATTAACTCCAAGGCGCACCCGAAAAACTGAGCGGAATCGTTGTTCTGCTAACTTGGCAGTCAGGGAACTGGCCTTGAACATAACTAGGTTATGTGATTGTTTGGAAATGTTAGGATCCGAGAGAAGCTTGAACTACGCATAGGTCTTAAGGTGACTAGGCGGTGTGAGCAACGGGCAAGTGGAATCGGACCTGGGCTATGTGGTTCGGTGCGAGAGACCCATTGATGGGGACTGGCTGTTGGCATAGTCGGTAACATTATACAGTGGTCAAAAAGGCTAAAATGCTCATGTTATTGCCATCCCGGGGATGGTGGTGAAGCCACAAAATTGACCGGATTCACCATTAATGTGCCCTAAGTGCACGGGGTGTTTGGCTGTGTGAGCCTACACCTGTGGAAAAATATATTTATACTTAATTGTTTAGCTGGGCTAATGAAATGCACGGAAGGAGCACCTGTAAGACCCCCTTTTTTGCAACAACCACCAGGGTCTTACGCCCAGAACCGCCGCTTTGCGGTGACACCTTCGCACCCGGGAAGGTCAGCACTACAAAACGTCGATCCTGCCGGCCAAATCGATCACCATCGACAGAATATATAATAAATGAAAGTATAAGCATCCAAGTCCACAATAGAAAGAGGAAATCACATGACAAATAAATAGTCCACATCGCGAGAAAGTGAATACGGGCTTAAGCCCGGTACATGATAACCTCACTACAATCCACTCATAAAAGTAAAACTACTAATACTTGGCTCCACTCACGGATCTGGATGCCTGTCCATCCGAGCTACACTGGCCCATCTCCATCTGCACCGTACCCTGCTGGTGTTGCGTCTCCTGGGGCTGTTCCCTGTCTCCCATCTGGAGCATCTAAAATATGGTGGTCCAACGACCGTCAGTCAAAATAGACTCAGTCAACAATCCCCCACCCCTCTACCTGTGGCTCCTAGGCACCAGGCAGAAAGGAGTGAAAAGGAGGACCAAAAGCAGGGCAAAATCAAGCAGGTGACATCTACTCTAAGGAATAAAATAATAAAGTATGGCAGGGGTATCACAATAATTAAACATGAGTAAACAAGTGTGTAACAAAAGTAAACAGTAAGAAGTAGCAAGTAAGTAAAGGAAGTAAGAAGAGTAAGTAAGAGCAACGAGAAATATAATCGTTGATTTATTGGGATTACCCCTATAGACCAAGGGGTCGTTTTGCAGGGCCTATCGTATAAAAAGTCTCATACCATTTTATACGATACGTGTCAGGGGTTAAATGCAATGATTATACTATGACGTGCAAGTATGCTATGGTATGCACATGCAAGTGCAACTCACACACACGACTCTATGCGCACAGACCTTTAGTTCCACTTTTTGGAGTTAGCTAATCTCTCAGGAACCTCTCGTCGTGGCCAACGGAGACAGTGGGTTGGTCCTCTCCACTCCTAGACTGGTAAACACACTACCCGGTCTAGCCCCTCTCATACATTCCCGTAATATTCCTAGCAAACCAGCTAGTCTCCCCGAGTCAACGTATGGACGATGGTCTGTTCGATCGTCCAATACCGAGGACCCACCACTGTTATGCATATGCAATCATGATAGTTGTATCTAATTATAGTACCAAGCCTCCAGCTCTTTAGACTACCAAGCCTACTAGTTCACCATATTCCCGAGCCCACGGCACCCTGGACTAATCAAGTCTCCTTTTTTCCAAGTCCCCGAGCATCCAGCTCCCCGGACTTCCAAATCAATACCGAGTCCATTCAACTCTACCATTAAGCCCTTAGGTCACGGGCCTATGCTATCCTTTCACTACCAATTCATCTCCTTACGTGTACAAGTGTGAGTGTAAGGTGAAACTATTATTAGGGTTACTCTTGCCCAAATTATTCCTAAGGTTTACGTTCGCCCAGGACTGCCCAAGGTATTCCCCGTGAAGGGCTCTCGAAGGCACTAGGAACTATGATGGGATTACGCCCAAAGCTCTCTTTCGCAGGGCACTTAATATTATTGATTTCTACCCTTGATCAGATCTCTCATTTATTTACCCAAACCAGCAACCTACTAAGGATTCAACTCTTCAAATTCATTACCCACTCTAGTTCAGTTTCCGCAGTTACTGTATGCAGACCACCCTATACTATATGAGATGTATAAAGGAGGTACTCCGGATTGTCTTCCAAATCTCTTATAAACTTTACCGGAGGTATATCATAATAATTTAAGTCTAAAATCAGAGAATCATAATTTTTCTAGTTAATTTGATATTTATTGAATTTTCCCAAATGTTTGGCCATGGGCAATTTTGAACATGAACTATATGATCTACTCAAGTAATGGCCACCCAAAAATTTTGATCACTAAATAACAGAGATATATTACTAGATACTAATTTCCATAATTTTTCAGATAATATGTGACCTTTTATTAATTTATCCAAATAATTCCCTTAATCATATGTAAATAAGGAAGTACCAAACTTATTCATCAGAAAATTATATAAAAATTACAGAATCTTAATATGGTACAGAAAGGGTCATTGTGCAAAAATCATAATTTTTCAGACTTGCTAGACACCAAAATAAATTTAATTAAATTTTCATGGGAAACACTACTTAATGAAGCAACTCTTAGAAATAGTCTTCCAAAAATCCCATAAAAATTCACAGAGCTTTAAAACATAATAAGGAGTCCTTCGGCTAACGTTCATCAATTTCCAGCAAGTAGTTACTTCATAATAAATTTTTAAGTAAATAATACAAATTATTAAATTGTTAATGAAGTATCCAAAATAATAATCCTAAATTCATAATAAAATCTCCAGAGCTTGTACTAACTTTAAACACTACTCTACCCAAATCTCATCACTGTTCATGAAGTTTTAGTGATATTTTCTATCACTACAAGGTTTTTGCCCTAAACTAGGGTTAGGGTTTTGCGGGAGCTATTCACCTTAGAATCTATTTTAGATTTTTTTCCATAGGATTCTACCTACCCTAGAATTATCTCTCCAAGTTTCAAATCCTTTCAAGGTCAACTGACCCCCTTGCCCTTCACAACCCTCAAAAGCCCTCCCGTAGGGTTTGAGTTTGGATCCAAGGGTAAAATAATCCTAAACCACTCCATATTCCCTAAGAGGGTGATAATGGTCCTACCAAGTCAGTGGTCAAAATTACGGCCTCTGTTGAGGTGATTTGACCACTCAAACATCAAAAATAGCTCTTTGACCTAAATAACCCTATAAGGGTATACCTAGGGTTGGATCAATACCTAACCAAAACATCTCCAAAGGAGATGAAATGTTTAATAGAGTCCTAACATGCTCTCTAAGACCACCCACCCAAATTTGTGGGGATTTTGAGGTGTTTAGTACACCTAATTGATTTATAATCGATTTATTAAATTTTTCTAAAAACTATAGAAACGGTTTTTCCAAAAATTCTTATTTTTGGATAGTCTAAGTGGTAGGCTATGAGGAGCCTATGTTCAAAATTTCAAAGCATTTGGATGAGTGGTTTGGTGTGAGCACTAATTCTAATGTCTGGTCATGCCTATGTATAGGTTGCACCAAAACGAGTGTTGTGGTCACACTAGGACTCCAAATTGAATGAAATCAATTTTATATTACACTAGACATCAAGGGCTACATTGTTCATGTTGGACACAGTTATAGTAGAGGACTCTATGTATTTTTAATAATTAAAACCATCTACTGCTAATAATCTCCAAGAAATCAATTAATATCATGAAATTACTTGATCAAAAACGGATGGCATCAGCTCATCCTCAGCATCCAGCCAAGGGCCGAGATTGGCTTGACCTGGAGCCTCTTCCAGCCGACTTTTCGGCCACCCCTTCCACCTCCCTGGCCGGTCACCACCACCACCGCCTCCGTCGAGGTGGTGGCTATCGCTTGGCGGCGACACATCCGCCATAGGGGCCTACTCCGGTGAACCCGATAGGTTCGTTTTCGTGGAATTTCGGTGAGAAATTTCTCCTCGATTGGGCTCAATTGAGCCCGTTCTCTTTAGCTGATAGATCCTATATCTAGCACAGACAGAGAGGAAGATGATTTGACCTTGTCGGAGGCCTGAAGTAGGGAAGATCGCCGGGAAGCCATTTCTGAAATTGGTGTCGCTCGATTTCTGCAACTGCAAGGTGGGGAGGCTCGATTTCTTCGGGTAAGGATTGGGAAAGGCTCCTCTCAATTCACTGGTGGTGTTTAAAGCCTCAGATGGGGAGAGGATGGGCTGGATCATTAATGTCCTTCAAAGCCATTAATGGCTAGGCTCGGTCCTGGAGGAGGGGGGGCTGAACCAGGTATGATGGCTAGGGAAACGGCTAGAAACTTCTCCCCTTCCCCGGGGAATTGAATTCAGCCATTAAATGTGGCATTTGGCATCCCCTTGAACCATTTCCTTCCCTTTTCTTCCTCATTTCTCTCTCCTCCATAATCATGGAAACGGAGCTCACTGTGAAACGGCCATGGTACACGCCTGTGTCGGCCAAGACACGCCCGTGACGCAGGGCGTGTAACCCACTCGACACCTAGCCGAGAGAAAATCGTCGAACTCTCGACACAGCGGGACACGCCCTGTGACACACCCGTGTCACAGACCGTGGACCCCATACTCGACGATCGATGCTCGACAATCGACGATCGGCACTCGACGATCGACGACCGACACTTACGATCGACACTCGATGTTCGACAATCGGCACTCGACGATCGACGATCGTCACTCACGATCAACACTCGACGATCTCCACTCGATGATCTACACTCGACGATCCACACACTTGACGATCGTCGAGCCCAGCTTGTCGAACCGAGGGGAAACGCCCCATGTCACGCCCGTGTTATCGTGCGTGACCACCCAGAAACTTCGTCGACCAAGCGCCCAACTCTTCAACCCCAGCGGGACACACCCTGGGACATGCCCATGTCCTTGGCCGTGTCACCCAAATTTTGCTACTCCCAGAATTTGGGCTGTTATACTCACCCTCTCCCCTAGTCACCAAGTTGACTTCGTCAATCTGAAGGACTTTTTGCAGCCCTTCCACGCACATTACCCCCTAAAGAAGCCACATGAGGAGGTTTGAGCTTGGGTTAGCCTATTTGGGCTAGGTTGACCAGAAATAGGGTTGGGTTGACCTAGGTCTCTTTGCGGTTACTTGGGTTTTGTCATGACCTGGTCATGACAAAACCATTCCTAGGGGTCTAGTTGTTTGAGGGATGTTACAGCACCGCCGTCCCGAGAAAGGGGCGGGGTCGTTATAATTTGGTCGGCTTTGGCAGACTGTTGCTTTGTTTGCCACTGTGCGGTGAAATGTTGCTTGCAGGTGCTACGAAGCCAGGTACCAAATAGCGGGCTGGAACCCATGTTGCTGAGCTGGCCCTCGAAGGCCCAAGCGAATAGTTGTACTTTAGTTTGTCATGTGTGGATAGCTTGCGAGCCGATGTATGGAAAATATTATTTCATTAAGTGAACTTCTGTAAGGCCATAAGGTCGTGTACCTTTCAGTGTATTTGTTTCCATTCCAGTTATAGTGGTTGTGGACATTCATGATTATTAGATTACCGTTATGGGTTCTTTCAACTGGATTTCTCATGGAATTCGGGGAGGCTTCAGACGAACTTTGTGGGTCGATTTCCCTTTCGCAAAGAAAATAGAAAAGAGAGAAATACAAAAAGGTATAAAAAGATTAAAAGTTTGAATCTCCCTCAAGATGTCTCCTCCATTAAGCGAACCGTGATCGGTGCGAGAAATCTTCGTGTTCTTGCAATCGATCAGCTCTTCGTAGTTGTTGTTGTACTTGGCTCGTCGGAGTTCTTCGTGCACAAACGGGAGGGAGACGGTTTTCTTTTCCTTCGATTGAAACAGCGGAACGGTGCACAGAGGCGGCTACCAAACCCTAGTAATGAAAGTTTAGAGTCTCTATTTTTCTTAGTAAGGAATTCAGAGAACGAGATGCCTTTTATACTTTTTTGTAAAAAGAGGCTACCGTCGGCGATAAGATTAGCGCCTGGTGGTAGGTCCACATGCTTGATGCTGACAGCTGTTCTGCAAATTTGGAAAAATATTCAAAACGAATATTTTCCTCTTTTTCACGCTAGCGCAGCGCATTAAAAAGATATCGCCTGGCAGTATAGTTGTGGTCTCGACGAATCCATCTCAGCGATCGTTAAGTGGGCTAGCGCTGTGCGGTAGAGAGGTAGCGTTGCGCGGTAGAGAGGTAGTGCGGCACGGTAACACACAGGGCGCCTAGTTGAATTAAATCCTCAGGCTAGCGCTGGTAGTAGAAATAGCACGACGCGGTAGAAACCCAAATGCCAAGTCAATTTAATTCAGGCTACCGCCCAGAGGTAGCTGCTACCACTTGACGGTAGATGCCAAAGGAGAGTTTTCTTGCTTCGCATGAACCTGTAAACCTGCACACTCTACCAAACACAAGATGTGATCAAATAATCCATGGGAATCGTATTATCAAACTGAGAATATGTGAACCGTCGGCTCCAACAAACTCTCCCTTTTGATAATATCAAATCCCGTTCATAAGTAATAGTTAATGAGATGCATGATACAGTATATATAAGAGATAATCTCGAAATAATAGGTTGCAGGTTACATATAACTTCGCCTACACATGCGCTCCCCCTATATGTACCTATATACATTGTCTATGCGCTCCCCCTATCAACGTGCACATAGTGTAATAAGCTCCCCCTACATGTGAGCTTCCCTAACTCGTAACTCATGAACATTCTAATATACCCCTTTAATATTATCGAAAGGGGTGGGCTCGACCAAAAATAAGCATACACATGTACGGGGAAAAATGCAATATATGATGAGCATGATGAAGATAGAAAATAGTGCATGTTTTAAAAAGTGAATTGAGAGGAGAAATACAATAGTGTTGACCAAACATAATTCAGAGAATATAAAACATACATGTCAAACTGATGAGCGGAGTACACAGAATGAGTTTTAAATAAGTTTTCAGAGTTAAAAAGGATTGGACAGCACTGGTTAAACTAAGGACACAACCATTTAGAGTACAGTGGTAAGAGAGTTATAGAATTAATACAGAGGAACATTGTACAGGTCAAAAATAGAATCGTGTACTAGTACTTACGTGTTATAGACATATAATGTTGTTTCAGTCCAATTCTTATGCATGGAAGCGTTAGATGGATCAATGACATGTGTACGGTTGCATCAGAAGACAAACATCAAGTAGAGTGAACATTTAATACATGTTGTATCTCAGTATTTCAATAAGCTATCAAGAGAGGAATAGAGTGAAAAATCACGTCACATTTCTATCTACGTCATACCAAGACTAGAACGAGGGGCACTAAGCTTAAGGTTTTAGTCTTTGCACAAGATCGAAATGATTCTTTGGACCAAGGTGCTCATCCTCACAATGCTTATAAAGACTTATCAGGAGGAGTGAGTAGTGCTTGAGGGGGTATCCTTGACGCGATATTTTATAGCATGCGGAGTTTTTTTCATTTATACGTTTTGTACTATCAATTTTCAAGTTTTGATTTCAAGGACCCCGAATCAATCAAAATCTACTCACATAAATAGATACACTTTAACTTGTATATACAAGACTTCACCACTAGTGATTTGGACCAAAGTTCTAACCTTTATATAAACTCATATATATTGTGACATTGATTATTCAAGTTATTTCTAACGTGTTAGACACAATAAGTGTATAATTTCAACATGTGTGCTTCATCTAGGTATGTGTGAACAGTTTAAAGTCATTCTGTTATTTAAATCCTCATACGTAACTAGAGGCATATTCAACAAACACTAACTTGTCTAGTCGCACTCAGTAGCTAAGCACCTATAGATTTGACACATAATGATATAAGTAGACAATGTTCACAGGGATTAACAATCCTAAATAAAACATTGTACATAATCATTATGCTTTATGTTCTAGCCATGTTTGTCAGAAGAGTTATCAATCCATTGTTTTTTTATATATTTTGGGTTTACATATATTTTTTATTTTCGGATTTAAGGAAAATAAAGAAAAAAAAAGAAAACACCAAAACAAACAAAAAGAAGACATGTTTTTTGTATTTTTTGTGTGGTTTTTCATTTTTTTTATTTTTGTTTGAAGGAAAACTAATGAAGGAACAAACACGCATGAAACAAAACAGACAAAAAAACCCACCCCGATGACAATTGGTGATGGAGCATGACTAGGTAGAGACATCCAAAACTCCCAACTCGAGTCGAAGTAACGAGAAACGAGCATCGAGGATTAGTTTTGTGAAGATATCAACTAGTTGATGTTCAGTTCCAATGAACCTTACTAGCACATTTTCTTTCTTAATGTGATCCCGAATGAAATGATGACGAACGTCAATATGTTTGGAGCGTGAGTGATGTACGGGATTATTCATCAAGTATTTGGCACTCTTGTTGTCACACCTAAGATTAACGTTCCTAAAGACTATTCCAAAGTCCTCTAACGTTTGTGACATCCAAAGGTCTTATACGCAACAGCTTGACATCCAAAGGGCTTACTTGGCTTCAGCAGTAGAGAGGGCAATAGAGTTTTGCTTTCTACTTGATCATGAGACCATTGTCGGACCTAGGAAGTGGCACATATCACTTGTGCTCTTGCGATCAAGTGAGCATTCAGCATAATCAGAGTCGGAGTACCCATGGAGTGTGAAGTCAGTGGTGTGGGGGTACCAAATACCAATATTTTGGGTGTCTATAATATACCTAAAGATATTTTGGCAGCTTTGAAATGAGATTGTTTAGGATTGTCTTGATACTTGGCATAGAGATATACCGTGAATGTGATATCTACTTGGCATAGAGACCAAATTCTTTTTAACTTTTTATGGCAGCAATCAGTTTTTAACACAGATTTATATCTACTATTTCATAGCAATCACACAGCATTCACAGCAAACCACAGCACACAGAAGACACACAGTTTTATAGTGGTTCCCCAAGGTTTGGGTACATCCACTTTCCCCCTTCGCCTATCTAGTAGTGTACTAGATTCGGCCAAACTCCTCCACCATCTCAGAAACCAAAACTGGTTCCTACACCTCAGGCCCAAGGCCCTACAACTCAGCTTCTTCACAAAGCCTACACTCAGCCACAAAGGCCTACACTCAGCCACCAAGGCCTACACTCAGCCACCAAGGCCTACACTCAGAGATTTCAATCTCCTACACTAGGCTCTCAAGCCCTACACTCAGCCTTTATAATTGCAGGCTTACAAGACTCAGATCCAAAGGATCCTACAAGATAAAGTGAATACAAAATTGTTAACTCAGCAACCCAGAGACAAGAGAGGGGAGTTGTGAGTTTCTTGATGAGTTCTTGGAAGAACTCAGCTGAAATCAATCTGACTTAGCTTTCTTCAAAGTTTCTTGAAAGTAGAACTCAATAAGATTGACTCCTTCTGCAGTTGATCCTTGATCTCTGCTACTTAAGATTCATAGTGAATCTGAACCCTTCTTCTCAGCCTGGTTCCAACAGCTGATTTCTTGGATGGAGCTCTCTCTCTCTCCAACTTCTTAGATCTTCACTTGATAGCTAGATCTTCTTTTAATTACTTCAACAACCTTTTGATCAACTTCTTCTGTAGACAGTATAAGCCTATTTATAGGCCTTCTTCATGGTAACCGGCTGGTCCGGTTCATAACTGAATTCTGACAACTCTGACAGGTGCTGTAGACCGGCTGGAATGGCAGCTGTCAAGTCATCCAGTCAGTTCTTGAAAATTCTGTAACTGTCTAGAAGTGTCGAGACTATCTGTCTTTAAGTGTCGACACTTATAGACCAAGTGTCGACACATGTTGTCTAAGTGTCGACACTAGCCTACAAGGTGTCGACACAACTCCTTGTGTTGTAGATTTTATATCGCGACACTGCTTCTTCTTCATGTGTCGACACTGAAATTGAGTGTCGACACAAGTACTTGTACTTCAGTATTTTGCTGAATTCTTCTAAGTGTCGACACAACACCTTTGTGTCGACACATCTTCATGTGTTGAATCTGTTAAGTGTCGACACTGCTTCTTGGTGTCGACACATATCTTCAGTGTTGATACTTGTTGAGTGTCGACACATTGCTCTGGGTGTCGACACATTCTTCTTCTGTCGAGACTTTGACTGAGTGTCGACACATATCTTCAGTGTTGATACTTGTTGAGTGTCGACACATTTCTCTGGGTGTCGACACATTCTTCTTCTGTCGAGACTCTGACTGAGTGTCGACACAACTCCTTAGTGTCGACACTTGTACTTAGAATATTTTTGTTGAACTTTGCTGACCTTTACTAAGTGTCGACACAGCTCCTTGTGTCGACACTTTCTTCAAGTGTTGAGTCTTCAGCTGAGTGTCGACACATTATTCTGGTTGTTGACACTTACTTCAAGTGTTGACTCTTCAGCTGAATGTCGACACATTGTTCTGGGTGTCGACACTTGTACTTAGTCTCTGCTGACTTTTGCTGAGTGTCGACACAGCCTCCAAGTGTCGACACTTTCTGATGTAGACACAGTTTTACTGGGTGTCGACACAACTGCTATGTGTCGACACAGCTTTACTGCACTCTTCTTCATTGAGTGTCGACACGGCTCCTTGTGTCGACACTTTCAGTCTGGTGTCGACTCAGCATCCCTGGTGTCGACACAATGACTCCAAGTGTCGACACTGCTTGCCTGGGTGTCGACACAAGTCTTCTTAAGTGTCGACACTTTCCCTCTGGGTGTCGACACATGGACTTAGAAACTTTTTCTTCTTTCCTGCAAATACTTAACCTGCACATGTAAACTCAAAATACATCAAATACATTTTGATGTATATTATTGAGTTGGGTGAGGCTTCTTCAAATTAGGTACATTTAAACCAATGTACCCAACAATGGCCCGGGAAGGAGAGGATGAGATATGGGGTCGAGGGAGACCTCACCTCCCGGGAGTTGTTCTCCAGCCCGGCGAGTGCCAGCCTCCTAGGCGAGCAGGTCGTGCGAGTAGAGGTGGCGAGACCACCCCTCAGGGGGGTCACCTTTTAGCGAGCTGATCATCTCAGCTCCAGTTCCCGAGGGGTTCCGAGAGCCCGACATGGCTTACTATATCGGGAAGGAAGATCTCGTCCAACACCTGTAGTGGTTTGAGGATGTCGTCTCCATCAGGCTGATGACGGATGCCTTCAAGTGTCGCCTCTTCGCGATCACGTTGAAGGACAAGGCAAGTGACTTGTTACACGAACTCCCACCGAGATCAATCTATGAGTTTGAGGACTTGAGCCGGAGCTTTCAGCTTCGCTTCTCCACCTACAAGAAGAGGAAGAAGAGTCCTGAGTCCATCTTCCTGATAAGGCAGGGGCCGAGGAGTCGCTGGCCCATTAAGTTAACAGGTTCCAAGAAGAGATCCTGGATATCCAGGAGATGCCGGGGTGTGCCCTCCAGATGGCATTCACGGTGGGGTTGCTCGAGGGGTTCTTCAAGATGAGCCTGACCCGAAAGGTCCCCCTTTCCTTCGAGGAGCTGATGGAAAGGGCGGCAGAGGAGATAGCAACTGAGGCAGCTAACCCGACATTTATCAAGAAGTTGGCAAGATTGACAAAGGCAGAGTTGAAGGAGCAAGGTGGCTCGAAGCATCAGGAGGGGAGAAGGAGAGAAGAGCAGAGAGCTCAGGGGTTCCAGGGGCCTCGGGAAGGTCCGGAGCCAGGTTGGAGGCAATAGGGAGGGCCCGTTTAGGGTCGAGGAAGAGGTCCCGTCCAGGGTGTGGGGAACTTCCATAGAGGTCAAGGGAGGTTCAACTTCCAGAGACAAGCCCCTAGGCAGCTCCTACCCCCACCGCAGCAAGCCATGGAGATAGGAAGAAGGGGAAGAGGTAATGGGAGAAATCACCCAACCTGTCGAAGGAGGGAAGGAAGAGTGTTGTCGTACTGTGACTTCCACCAGGTACAGGGTCACGCCACAGCTACTTGCCCCGAATTCCTAGAAGTGAGAGAGGTAAGAGCCCCAGCCCAGCAGCAGCCGGTGCGGATTGAAGAAGGGGGGATGACACGTGTGAGGACAGGGTTAACGTAGGAACCCGAGGAGGTATAGGAGTGATCCACGGTGGAGTGGGGATTGATGCCACTCGGAAAGAAAGCCTCCATGTCATGTACCGACGGAGCGTCGCTTCAACATCTCAGATCCCGCCCCCAGAGGAAAGGATCACCTTCTCAATGAAGGACATGCCGGATCATGAGGATCCATTCTGCGATGCGCTGGTCATCCAGGCGGTCATCGAAGGCTACACCGTCTCCCGGATCTTGGTTGACAACGGGAGCTCCATCAACGTTGTTTTCAAGAAGGCGTTTAACGGGATGAAGGTGGAACCAAGGAGGGTGTTGGCCTCTTACGTACCGCTATTCGGATTTTCAGGGGAAAGGAAGGAGGTAGAAGGTGGAGTCGGACTCCAGGTGAAGTTGGGGGGAACTCAAGGAACTGTCGGTTCGTCATTGTTGATGCCCCTAGCAGTTATAACGACATCTTCGGAAGGCCCCTCATCAGAGCTTTCTGTTGTGTGACGTCGTCTTTCCACCAGTGCCTCAAGTTCAACTCAGGAGGGGTCCAAGTCAGGATCAGGGGGGACCCCAGGATGGAAAGGCAGTGTTACGTCACGGCTATCAATACCATCTCCTAACTAGCCAAATCAGAAGAGATGGAGAAGATCATGGAGATCCTGAGCAGGATAGAGGTATCAGAGGAGGCGAGTGATGGGCATCGTGCTCAAGCACCCTAAGGGAGCCTTTCCTTGGTGAGGTCTTTTATCTTTCTTATTCCTGTAATGAGCTCTACCCCTGGACAGCTGAGTCGGGAGGTCATGTACCTTAAAATTTCCCTGTTTGAGGATGTTGAATTTAGTAAAGTTCGAATGACACGCCTAGTCCCACCCCCTGAGAGGATCTCCTCATCCAGGCTCTCACTAGCTGGTTGGGTCGAATGTGCCTCGGGGAGAGCAAGTCCCACCCCCCCCCCCCCCCCGAGAGGATCTCCTCATCCAGGCTCTCACTATCTGGTTGGTTCGAATGTGCCTCAGGGAGAGAAAGTCCCACCCCCCGAGAGGATCTCCTCATACAGGCTCTCACTAGCTGGTTGGGTCGAATGTGCCTCGGGGAGAGCAAGTCCAACCCCTGAGAGGATCACCTCATCCAGCCTCCCACTAGCTGGTTGGGTCGAATGTGCCTCGGGGAGAGCAAGTACCACCCCCGAGAGGATCTCCTCATCCAGGCTCCCACTAGCTAGTTGGGTCGAATATGCCTCGGGGAGAGCAAGTCCCACCCCCCGAGAGGATCTCCTCATCCAGGCTTTCACTAGCTGGTTGGGTCGAATGTGCCTCGGGGAGAGCAAGTCCCACCCCCCGAGAGGATCTACTCATCCAGGCTCTCACTAGCTGGTTGGGTCGAATGTGCCGCGAGGAGAGAAAGTCCCACCCCCGAGAGGATCTCCTCATCCAGGCTCCCACTAACTGGTTCGGTCGAATGTGCCTCGGGGAGAGCAAGTCCGACCCCCCAAGAAGATCTCCTCATTCAGTCTCTCACTAGATGGTTGGGTCAAATGTGCCTCGGGTAGAGCAAGTCCCACCCCCGAGAGGATCTCCTCATCCAGGCTCTCACTAGTTGGTTGGGTCTAATGTGCCTCGGGGAGAGCAAGTCCTACCCCCCGAGAGGATCTCCTCATCCAGGCTCTCACTAGCTGGTTGGGTCGAATGTGCCTCGGGGAGAGCAAGTCCCACCCCCGAGAGGATCTCCTCACCCAGGCTCTCACTAGCTGGTTGGGTCGAATGTGCTTTGGGGAGAGCAAGTCCCACCCCCGAGAGGATCTCCTCACCTAGGCTCTCACTAGCTGGTTGGGTCGAATGTGCCTCAGTGGAGAGAAGGTTTCTTCTGCGAGGACCGTCTCATCACCCAGGCTCCCATTAGCTGGCTTGATAGGTTGACCTCTCGGGGAGGCCAACAGTTTTACCCCGAGGTCGTCTCGTCATCCAGGCTCCCATTAGCTGGCTTGACAGGTTGACCACTCGGAGAGGCCACGTGTTTTCTACCCCGAGGCTCTCTCATCACCCAGGATCCCACTAGCTGGCTTGATAGGTTGACCCCTCGGGGAGGCCAAGAGTTTTACCCCGAGGCCGTCTCGTCATCCAGCCTCCCATTAGCTGGCTTGATAGGTTGACCCCTCGGGGAGGCAAAGGGTTTTACCCCGAGGCCGTCTCGTCATCCAGGCTCCCATTAGCTGGCTTGACAGGTTGACCCCTCTGGGTGGCCAAGTGGTTTCTACCCCGAGGACCGTCTCGTCACCTAGGCACCCATTAGCTGGCATGAAAGGTTGACCCCTCAGGGAGACCAAGTGTTTTCTACCCCGAGGTCATCTCGTCACTCAGGCTCCCACTAGCTGGCTTGACAGGTTGACCCCTCGAGGAGGCCAAGAGTTTTACCCCAAGGCCGTCTCGTCATCCAGGATCCCATTAGCTGGCTTGATAGGTTGATCCCTCGGGGAGGCCAAGTTTTTTCTACCCCGAGGCCGTATCATCACCCAGGCTCCCATTAGCTGGCACGACAGGTTGACTCCTCTAGGAGGGGCCAAGTACTTTTCGGCTCTAAGAAGGGCACAGAGACGAATACGTTGGGTTGGACGTTTCTTTCCGAACTTGTGCCAAACTCGAAAAGAGCGGGGATTGTGTACAATCCCATATTTGTAAAGAGTGGGCCCCAAGCAAGGCGCAGGACTTGGTGCACATTTTTAATCTTTTTGGGAGTTTTGCACTACTGGAAAGTAATTTTGGCTGGACCTGCGTAATATACTAGTAGGGGGAGGAAATATTTGTCTTCCCCCGACCCCTTCGAGTGATCGTTTCATTGTACTCGAGTGATCATTTCACCAACCACCAGGCCGCCATCTCACTAAGCAGGCTGCCACTCGCCAGACCGCCGTCTCGCCAAGCAGGCTACTGCTCGCCATACCGCCGTCACGCCAAGCAGGCTGCCACTCTCCAAACCGCCATCTCGCCAAGCAGGCCGCCGCTCGCCAGACCGCCGTCTCGCCAAGCAGGCCGCCGCTCGCCAGACCGCCGTCTCGCCAAGCAGGCCGCTGCTCGCCAGACCGCCATCTCGCCAAGCAGGCCGCCGCTCGCCAGACCGCCGTCTCGCCAAGAAGGTCGTTGCTCGCCAGACCGCCGTCTCGCCAAGCAGGACGCCGCTCGCCAGACCGTCGTCTCGCCAAGCAGGTTGCCGCTCGCTAGACTGCCGTCTCGCCAAGCAGGCCTCCGCTCGCTAGACCGCCGTCTCGCCAAGAAGGATGTCGCTCTCCAGACCGCTGTCTCGTGAAGCAGGCCGCCGCTCGCCAGACCGCCATCTCGCCAAGCAGGTCGCCGCTCTCCAGACTGCTGTCTCGCCAAGCAGGACGCTGCTCGCCAGACCGCCGTCTCGCCAAGCAGGCCATCGCTCGCCAGATCGCCGTCTTAGCAAGCAGGCCGCCACTCGCCATACCGCTGTCTCGCCAAGCAGTCCGCCGCTCGCCAGACCTCCGTCTCGCCAAACAGGCTGCTGCTTGCCAGCCGACCGTCTCGCCTAGCCCCAGCTCACAGGCCATCAGCTCGCCAGGCGTTAGCTCGCCTAACCGCCAGCTCGCCCGGCTTGAGGGACTACCCATGTTGGACTGTAATTAGCCGCTTAGAACGGCGGGATTTGGCTATTGGCAGGCCAATTCGGGGGCATTTTGATACTTTTCAGAGTAGGGAGGTTGGTTATTTGCAGGCCATTCCTAGAAAACTATAAATAGGCCCTTAGGGGTTCCTTGGAGAGGATCACTTCTTCACTCTCTCTTCATCCTCCAAGGCACCCTAGCTCTGCATTGGTTAGGGAGGGGGAGATCTCCAAGGTCTTCCGGGTGTGAGGTGGGGCCTCTGCGCTAGAGCCGAGGGTCTGTTACTAGTTTCTTGAGCCTTTGGTCCGTGACATCCCCCTGAGTGTAGTAAGTGTGAGGTCACCGCTTTCAAGGGACCCCGAACTCCACGAGAGACCAAGTTTTTGGCTTCAACACCTTCTTGAAGGTAACTGCTCCAATTTTAACATTCTCATAGACTTCTGTTTGGCCATAGTTGGAGTCACCAAATATTATTTTTTGTTCTAGCTTAGACTTGTAGTTGAATAGATTGTGCTTGTTGCCAGTCATGTGCTTTGAACAGCCACTATCCGGATACCACTGTTGCTCTGTGGTGGGATAGTATTTTACCAGCAATGAAAAAGATTAGCTATTCTTGTCCCGGGTTACCTTGGGTCCTTGTTTCTTTTCATAATTAAAACTGGAAATGTAAGAATATTCAGGTTGATTTTTATAACCTAGGGGATGTTATCTTCTTAGTGGAATTATCCACTGGGTGAATGGATTAACATATTCTCTTCATTGATTAAATGATCTGTAGGAAGTAAGATTTCTATTATTTTGAACTGGGGTCGACGAATTCTGGTAAGTTCGTCGAGCTGAGGTCGACGAAATGGGATAAGTTCGTCGAACTCCGCTCAGAGAATGGAAGTAATCATTCTTTGTGCCCCAATATCGCCGATCTCCATTCGACGAACCGTACTGGTTTCGTCGATCTTAGTTCAACGAATAATTATAATAAAAGTTTGCGTTCGTAGTTCGTCAACTTGAGTTCGACAAACTGTACACATTTCGTCGATCTGAGTTCGATGGAATCTGTTGAACATTGTTATAGTTATCCTTCTTCTTGTTCTTTCTCTTTTTCTTATTTTTCAGTTTAAATTCTATTAGCTTAATATCATCTACTTTCTCTTTACCTTTTTCAGAAACGAATTTAATTGGAGTTGTTAGTATGTCTTTCTGAATTAATTGGGGTTGGCTTGATGAAGCACCTAAGCCCAACTTTCCATTAAGTTTGGCATTCACTGTGCTTGTGATGTCCATCAACTTGATTTTTCTCCTATTTAGAGATTCTTTAAGTTGTCTTGCCTCAGACAATTCAGTTCTTAATGAGATGATTTGTTCATTGGCTAAAGTTAATTCATTTTTCAGTTTAATGTTTTCAGAAATGAAATTACCTTGTTCATTCAGTTTTTCTCTAAGTGTTTTAATTTCTTTCTCAGATTTTATTAGATCAATACATAATGATTTAAATTCAATTCTAAAACTATCTGAATTGAAATCAAAAGAGGCAATACCTGATCTGCCTCAGATTCAGATGGTTCTTCATTATCTGACTGCTCAGCTTCTAATAGGCTGCCTGATGCATCAATAGCCATCAAGCAAATCTCCTTTGCTTTAGCCTCTTCTTCATCTTCAGTGGAGCTAGAAGATGAGGATTCATCTTCAGTTTCACTCCAGTTTTCAGCCACAAAGCCTTTCTCCTTCCTTTTATGCTTGTTGGAGGAGGGCTTGTTGTAGTGCTGCTTCCTTGGCTCCTTTTCTCTTCTTCTCTCCTTCTTTTGGTTCTCTGGACACTCTAATATGAAGTGTCCCGGATTCCTGCAACCAAAGCAGATAATTTCTTTAGTTGGGGTTTTGTCATACCTTGGCTTGTCATCTTGTCTAGATGACTTCCTTCTAAAATCCTTCTTGGACATCTTGTAGAATCTCTTAGCTAAGAGACTCAGAAGTTCTTCATTAGCTGATGGAGCTTCTGTTTCTTCTGAAGCTCTGAATGCTATGTTTTGCTCCTTTCTAGCTGATGAGGGAGTCTTCTGCTCAGTAGCTTCTCTAGTCTTCATTAAGTATTCATAGGACTTGAGATTTCCTAGTAGATATTCAGTGGAGATCTAATTCAGACTTACGGCCTCCTTGATTGGCCAGATTCTGGAATCCCATGAGCTAGGGAAGCACATGAGGATTTTATGATTGACCTCAGTGAGTGTTATGTCCTTATCCAGGGTTTTTAGCTCATTGATGATTGAGCTGAGTCTATTGTACATGTCACTCACTAACTCTGACTCTTCTTTCTTGAAGTTCTCATATTGACAGATGAGATTTGATCTTCTGTCTTTCCTCTCATCTGCAGATCCAGCAATCATCTGGTTTAGAGAATCCCAGATAGCCTTAGCTGAGGAGCACTCTGCCACTTTCTGGAAAATGTCATCTGACATTATCTGATCCAGAATGTTCATGGCCTTGGCATCAGCTATCTTGGCTTTATTTTGTGCATCTGTCCACTTAGGTGGTGGAACAACATGAGTGTTGGAAGTTGCAGTAGATGTAACCTCTAGAATTGGTGGTCCTGTCAAAATAGAATTAAAAATATCTTCATCAATAGAGTTCTTATATAATTTAATTCTTGTCTTCTAGATAGCAAACTTATTTAGATTGCAAACTGCAGGTCTAGTGCTTGCATAATCCTTGTTCTGTGTCATGATATGAAATAACCAAAACAACTAAGGAAAATGAAATCAGATCTATCAAGAATCTGTTGGTTCAAGTGTTAGCTTGAGAAACCAAAGGAACACCCCTCTGGTACCAATTGAAAGACAACTTAGGCAATTGATAATCTACTGATACCAATTAAAAGTTAGGGGATAGACCTGATTTACTCTAGAGGGGGGTGAATAGAGTAACTTAATACTTTTTGGCTATAAAAAAATTTATCAGAGAAATAAGTGATAATGGTAGTAGTATAAAAAGAAATGCAAACTAAGATAAACTACACTATTACAGCACAACAAAACAAAGAGAAAATGAATAACCAGACAACACAAGAATTTTATAGTGGTTCCCCAAACTAGGTACATCCACTCTTTTACCACCCTGGTAGGAATCCACTATCAGGTTTTTGATCAGGTGACTGCCACCACAAGATCTATTTACAAGGAGATCTCACAACCCTTTAGGCTTTTGATTAGTTGCCCAAAAACCAACAATAAACTTTTGAAGAGAGTTAATAAACCCTTTGTACAGGAGGTTGTGAGAGTTGATGGTGTCTTCTCTTTTATCTATTCAACAGAGAAGACACAGTGGATTGCTATTGTCAAAGCTCCTTCTGAAATGTTGAGATGTTCAGAAAGCCTGCAGCCTTGCTCAGGGTGTAGGTCTTCAGCCTTGTCTTGTTGAAATCCAAAAACTTGTAGATAGATCTAAAGTTGTTGTCCTAGAGGATTCCTGGAGTAGAAGTTAAAGAAGACTCTTGATATAAGATTGATATTCTTCTTTAGTCTTCTGAAAGATCAAGGGGAAAATAGAAAATTTTCAGCACAGAGAAGAAGCAGATATTCTTCATTATATTTCTATATCTCTTCTCTGTATCACTTCTTGTGTTCTGTATTCTGTGTATATCATTGTATCTCCTTTTTTCTTGCTTGCTTGTATCACTTTTTTTCTTGTCTGAAATAAAATTCTCTTATATATTCTACTGTCAAATTCTCCTTTTGAATTTTGAATTCCAAGCATTAATTGCTGACTAATTTTGGAGAATGAATGGGCTGGAATATATTCTTGAATGAGTTTCCCCAACTGTTCCATTAAAATAAGCAAGCAATTAACTCCGATGAAATCCATAATGAATGCTGCCATGAACTATTATATTCTTGAGAATACAAACATTAATTACTCGGAGAATTACTGCTAAATAATATATGAAATTGGGGACAAAAATAAGGAAAACTTATCAATCTGACTCAGGACAGAAATCATCGATCTCTGGGTAGAATTTGTCGACTGGAGTTCCAAGTTCGTCGAGCTGAGAAATCATATTCGTCGACCTGAGCTCAGCGAACCTCAATCTAAAAATATCTTGTTAATTCTGCGCTCCAAGTTCGTCGAGCAAAGAATCTGTCTTGAGGAAGAAATCGTCGACCTGAGCTCGAATATCATCAAGCTCAACCCAGAGAAAGATTTATGAGTTCGTCGATCTGTGTTCGTCGATCTGAGTTCGAAGAATTTCGAACTAATAATCTAAACTCTGAATTCTTCTAAGTCTTGAGTCTACAGAAGTCCTCTGCAGGTTGGTCTATGAAGATTGATACTAATGACTAGCCTAAACTCTAGGACTAACAGACTTGACCCTGTCTATACAAGGTGTGTCAAACATCCTAATTAGTGAACCTAGCTCAAATTAAAACTAGGGATCTAACAGATACAGCTGTCATCTCCACGAATCCATCTCGACGATCGTAGAATGGGCTAGCGATGTGCGGTAGAGAGATAGCTCGGCACGGTAGCTCACAGAGCACATGGCTGAATTAAATCCTCAAGATAGTACGGGTGGTAAAACTAGCGCAACACGGTAGCAACTCGAACACCCAGTCAATTTAATTCAGGCTACCGCACGGTGGTAGATTCTACTGCTTGGCGATATGTACGAGAGGAGAGTTTGCTTACTTCGCTTGAACCTGTGAACCTGCACACTCTACCAAACACAAGATGTGATCAAATACAACATGAGAATTGACATTTTCAAACTGAGGATATGTGAACCGTCGACTCCAACAATTAATAGCACCAGAATCAATGAGCCACCTTCCTGTAGTAGTTAACTGAACAACAACAGAAGTAGTAAGAGAAGAAGAAGAAGAAGATGGAGTGGCCATAAAAAACAACAGCAAACCACACGGTTTAACAGAACAAACTGCACGAACAAAGGGCAACGAATAGGCGACCAAGAAAAGCCCAAGCCAAAAAAGAGCAGGTTTCAAAAGGAGCAGATCGGTTAACCGATTGGCAAACAGGTAGCAAAAAGAACGCGACCAAGAAAAGAAGACCGGTAGAGACTCAAACCACATGGTTGAGTGAAAAACTTAAAAAGATCGCAGAACGAGGACCTTCCACGCAAAAGTAGCAAACAGAGAAAAGACCATGCGAGTAGAGAACACAACCCGGGAATGAAGAGAACAGGTAAAATGAAGTCGCGCGAACACCAGCAAAGTTGCGTGAATAGAAAAAAAAAACAAAGGGACAAGTCACAGGAAAAGCGACATGCAAGGAAGGATAGGGCGAGAAGAAGCAGCATGTACAGAAGAAAACCGGAAGTAGACCAAAAGCAGTTAAAAAAACAAACCGCGAGCAAAAAGGAGCAAAGGACCGATAAGCTCTGATACCATATGAAAAAGAGCTAAATAAAGGAAAATTTTATTGCTCCAAAAAAAATAATACATAGGTATGCACTCATATTTTTAGAAAATGGGGGAGATAAGAAAATACAACAAGATATGTGGGACTAAATAAGAAGCTGTGCAGCTATGTGGTTTGACACTGTCAAACCGCAACACTATACAAAGAACAGCTGAAAACGATCACCCATCAGCTATAGAATAAAGCTGCCAGACCGCCACTGCTAGCCGCCAGACCACCTACTAGCCGCCAAACCGCCACTGCTAGTTGCTTGATTGCAGCTGCGGTTAACACCCAGACCACTGTTGTGGCTATTCTTTACACCGTTGTTATGACTAACTCTAGACATCTGTTGCGGCTAACATCCAGACCACTGCTGCAACTAACCTCCAGACCGCTGTTGTGGCTAACCACCAAACCACTGTTGCGGCTAACCACTAGTCTGCTACAACGGCTAACCACCAGAGCATTGTTGCGGCTATCCTTATGACCGCTGTTGAGGTTCACCGCAAGACCGCTGAGCCAAACCGCCAGACGGCAGAGACTAGTTGATCATTGCGGCTAGATATTAAACTTCCTGATAACCTCAAGCTTCAACACCAGCGAAAGGATGACCAACTCTAATTCTGAAACGACACTAGCCCCTCGAGATTGAGCCTACTAGAAAAGTCGATAGTATAAAGTATCTGAACATAACCAATTTAAGGGTTTTAGAGCCCTTTAATTTTTCTAAAGTTTGCATTTATATGTTTTTAACATGTATTTAGTAAGACGGACTCAAATGCTCCATATATAATCTTAAATCATATGTTGATATCCATTTGCTTAATACTCATAGTCGTCTCTCCCCCATTACTGACAACATTGCAAAATAATTAGGTCTAATAAATCATTTACCGATAACTTATGTAGCGAGGTCTTACAAATGAGTCATTAAAATTAAAGTAACTATATTGTAGATATTGTATAAACAAAATTTACTTTAGCCGTAAGACATAGAATTTGTTTTAAAAAAATATATTATCATTTAGGAGCTGCCCTCTTGTTTGAAAATAAATCATATTCCTTGGTTCGACATGTCATCCAACTCAGTGGAGTAAAAATCTCCCACACTTCTGAAATCATTTTTGAATTCATCTCTAAACTCTCTCAACTACAATCTACCCTCTCCTCATTGGGGGCCAACATGCACACCTTGAAGAGAAGACTTAACCAACACACCCCATCAGGTAAAATAACACCAGCCTCTCCAATAAGATGAAGACCTACTATCCCATAAATCAAAAAGACCTCCACAATCAAAGTCCACTCTAAATGTTAGAATTTCGACAATTTTCTAGAACTAAACATCTCAGTTGGATCTGCAAAGCAATCCAATTCTTTCTTTATCATAACATTATAGAGGAATGAAACCTCACCATTGTTTCATTTACATGCGATCACACAACTCACTCTCATGCAGATCTCCCTATATGTTTGTTGGATGTGCTGGCCAACGTTAGAGGGAGGCGAATAAGGTTTTCAATTAAATTCAGAATTTAATGATTTAAGCTGGGCAACCTGTTCTGTAAGCTACCATGGGGCATTAGGCAACTACCGCACGGTAGTAGGTCACAGAAAGCACAAGTTCATTAGGGCAACCTGTTCTGGAAGCTACCGCGGGGCGGTACACAACTACAACGCGGTGGTATGTCACAGAACCACTTTTCTCCTTGTGAAAGTTTGTTTTCTAATTTTCCACACACCCCTTAGAACCCTAGCAACAAGAAACCATGAATTCGAGATGAAATAAAAGAAATATAATTTTATTCAAAACTAAAAACAAGGGTTTACAACAATACAACAAGATCTCTGTGATGTCGAAGATCGGAGATGATTAATCAAACAATTCTCTTTTGGTTTCTATATTGACCCTCAACCAGGACTGGATGGCTCCCTCTTCTTCCCAAGATGATTGAAGAGTCTGCGTCTCACCTTCCTCCTAAGAAGGGTCTTAGATCCCACTAGATCTCCCAGATCTAGACGTCCTCCCAAGACGATTTCCCACGAAACCTTTCCCGGATTCCGAATACCTCCCCGGTCGATTTTCCTCATATACAAAATTATTGGAAAAGAGAAAACGTACAAATAAAGATAAAGAGGTTTGAAAACTATTGCTCCCTTAAAGAAGAATTTTTCCGTAGAACGATGCTCGATCAATGCTTCTGAATGTTGTTCTTCTTGCGCTCGATCAACTATTGATGGTCGTTGGAAACTTCGCTCTTTATAGTTCTTCAAATACAAACGAGAGGGAGAGATTTCTCTTTTCCTCGCACAGATATAGTGATTCACCATAGTAGAGGCAGTGGCCCAACCCTAGGCTTGTAAATCTCCTCCTTGTCTCCTAAAAAAAAGAAACGTGCATTTCTACAGCCTCTTTTTAAATAAGCTATGATTGGCGGTAGCACTAGCACACGATGATAGGTCTTTTCACGCGGTGTTGCCAGCTGTCCATCAAATTAGGAAAAATATCCTAAAATATTATTTCGCCACTTTTGGATATCGCAGCGCGGTAATATATATTTCCCAACGGTAGTAGTTTCTTCTTAACGTAAATGATACGACGGTCATCGAAATAGCTAGCGCCCGGCGGTAAGGCTAACACACTGTGGTAGGTTACAGAGAGAAATGTTTGATCGCTCACTTTAATCTTGCATCGCTATCCCCAACAGTAGAGCTAATGCCCGGTGGTTGGTCACAGAGATTGAAAATCTCGTTCTTCATACCTATAAACTTGCACACTTTATCCAACACAAGTATGTTCAAATACAACTTGCGATTTGATTTTGTCAAACTAAAGAGATACAGACCATCGGTTTCAACAAACTCTCACTTTTGATAATATCAAATTTCGTTCATGAGATATAAATCATTAGTAGTATGGTTTAGTGTAATCCAACAATAAGCATGAAATATAATGAGGTTTACAAAACAAGAATGCCCAGTTTGACAGAAGAACGACTCCCCCTACATGTGTGCTCCTCCTACATATTTGCTCCCCCTACATGTGTTCTCCCCCTATACGTGATCTTCCCTTAGGTAACTAGGATGGGACTTACTCAACAGGTATGACTCCACCTAGATGTGTGCTCCACCTACATGTGTGCTTTCCCTACATGTGTGCTCCCCTATATGTGATCTTCTTCTAGGTGACTACCGTAGGACTTACTCATAAACACACAAATCTCACCCCTTTTGATATTATCGAAACGGCGGAGAATCAACGATAGTAGCTTGAGATTAAGCAGAGATATGAAGTTTTGGCAAAGCAAACACAAAAGTATGGGAGAAAAAATACGAGCTGGGCACAATGAATACAGACCTAGCCAACATAATAAAACATTTGATTTAAATTACTAGCAGAGCATTAAATATTTTGTACAAAGCATGTGAATTTATATACACAATATTTGGCAAACAATTTCAGGTGATTTACAGAGTTAATACAATGTAATATTGTAAGCATCATGAATAGTAATCGTGTACTAGTACACTTGCGTGATAGATAGTCAGTGAAGTTTATGTCCAATTCTTATGCATGGAAGAGTTAGATAGAATAATGATAAGTATACTTATAGTATTAAAGAAAAAATATCAGGTAGAAATTATCATTAATACATATTTTTTCTCAATAAGTCAATATGCTAACACAAAAGTTATGAAGTGAAAAATTGTGTCACGAATCTATCTAAAATATACCTAGACTAGAAAAAAAAAGGCCCTAACTCAATTTACTGTCTTCACACAAGATCAAAACAATTTAATAGACTAAGGTACTTATCGGCACAATGATCATAGAGGCTTATCAGGAGAAATTAATAGTGTTAGGGGGTATCCTTGACTCATAATTTGATAGCATAGAAATCATGTACACGCATTTTTTTCATTTCATTTTTTTCTCAATCAATTTTATATATTTTTTGTTTATTTCAAGGTCCCTAAATCAATAGAAATATACCCACATAGATAGATACACTTTAACTTGTATACAAATACCTTACTACTGTAATTTTAGCCCAATGTTCTGAACTCTATATATGAAAAAAGAATAACATGACATTGATTTTTCAAGTCATTCCAAGTATGTCAGATATAATATCACGAGTCATAATATATAAGCTTTGAAATTTATACAAGAGTACATTTTCTAGGGTTGTGTGATCAGTGAAATGTCATTATACTACTTAAATTCTCACTCATACCTAGAGGCATGTTAAACATACACTATTCTATTTAGTTGCACGTAGTAGCTAAGTACTAATAGATTAGATAATCATAATATAAACATAAAATGTTAAACAGAGCTTAGCAATCCTAAATCAAGCATTGCATGTAATCTTTATGATTTCAGTTCTAGTCATGCATGTCCTACAAATAATGATCGTGTCATATTTGATTCAGTATCCCCCCCCCCCCCCCCGTTTTTTAAGAAATAAACATACACAAAAACGAAGTGAAAACATGTTTTTGTAATTTGGGGATTTTATCATTTTTAGGAGTTTTTTTTGTTAAACAAATTAACTGGAACGGAAACAAAAAACACATAGTAAGAGAAAGAAATGATCAAAGGAAGATCGAAAGAAAGAAAATTAGGCTTAACATGAAAGAAACACTATCGTCGGCAATAGTACTAACATCGGACGATAATAACCAGAGACTCAATTTATGACAACAAGCCCAGTTTTCGCAATCTTATGCTTTGATTTCGTGAATTCATATTTTCTAACAAGAGGGACACCAGTATCCGCATTGAGTTTTGAGATGTCTTATCAAGATTGAGGATTTTACCTAATTGTATTTCGTTGTCACACAAATTTTTTTATTTTGAAAATACTTGTGTTTTATAATAATCATGACTCAAAAGTATATAGTATGCAAAAACACAAGGTTCACATGTTCGTACTGGTCAAATATGCTTTAGATAAAAAATCATGACCTATAGTGAGATACTAGCATGCATATGATGTGATATAAGCATGTCCAAGATTATAGCTACCGAAACTATGTGACTACACCCAAGCCCCGAACTAAGTGATTGATGAGCATGAGGAGCTGCAAAAATGTCATAGGTTGGGGTGTTAATCCCATATGCATACACAAGAAACCCGCTCAACCTAACACTCTTTCCCCCCAATACCTCTTAAGGCCTTACTAGAACACTCCCTAGTTAAGCACAACACATGGTTTACATGTTAGTATCTCTAATGCATACAACCCTACGCCCCCGCTATTGTGAGACACAAACAAAGGGTGAATGATCGTTATCATACCTATGCATTTCATTCCTAAAAATAAATATATAGAACTATGGTACTAATGAATGATAAGAGTTTGTATTTATTATAGTTTTAGAGACTATTAATTTTAAATTCATCTATAGTTTTATATTTATACATTCAATTACATAGATATCATGATTTTCCACTTTTAATATTCTAAATTTTTAAAGAATTAGCATAGGATGCCATAAAGTTCATATCAAATAAATTCAATTTAACATATACCAAATGGTGATGCTAGAGTGATGAGTACGAATAAAAAAATACAGTGTTAAGCTTCAAAAAAGAAATTGATTTATATTAAAAAGATGCTGCATGTATTCAGTACAAATGTATTTCATAGTCCAAAATGATGTGATAACGATTATGTAATTTGATTTAGATTGGTGCACAATTGATTCTATGGTTCTCATAAGAAAGAAATACATGCAAAAATAGGTAAAGCAGTTCACATACACAATACACCAAAGTGAGTATGGCACAATGATACCAATATCAATCACATGATTTACAACTTCTAAGATAGATAGACATAGACAATTCAAGATTATTCTTAAGTACTCTTATGAATTTTGTTATTGAATTAGATAGATTTTTAGTTTGGGATAACAATTGATCATACTAAATCATTGCAGTGTATTTGATGTTCATGTTCATCTTTTTTAATTTATTATAAAGAGCACATACAATTTTACTTTAGTAAATCATGATATGATACAACTAGCATGATCGATGAGGTTTTGTTGTAGTAAGAGACGACGCTATAATGATATGTTGGGGAACCAAGTGCAATGCTATAAAAGGTTAAACATATACATAATTGATTTTTATGCACCAAAGATAGAGTTGTAAATTAAATGTTCAACGACCTATAATAATAAGATTATGCTCTATGATTTATGTTAATAAATATACAGTTGATTCTCATGTCTAGACACGAATGAGATATAAGCGAACTAGAGTAAAGCACAATAATTTTTATTTTTATTATTATTTTGCATATTATGGGCTATCTGATGCAGCTTAAAATTTGGGAATAAATCAAAAAGTTGAGCATTAAATATTTTATCTAAAGGCTCATATCTCCTATTTAAATTGATTTTTGAAAGTTATTCAAATTTAAATTATAATATAAGACACTTGAAGGCAATGGATTTAAAAGGATAAAATTTAGAGAATAAGTAAATTTTGGCCACTAAGCAAGGATATAACTTTTATTCAAATTCAAAGAGTTGAATTGATTTATCATTAAGCTTAAAGTATGAAATTCATATCACAATATATATAAAGTGATCATATCGTAATAGCTCAAGGGAAGTACAAAACAAAAAGAAGAAAAGAAATTAAGCACATCATGAAGTAGATTATTGAATTTTTCAATTTGACTTATTTCTGCTCCACACATTTTAATGTTACCTAATAAATAAGATATTAAGGTATCTAAAGGGAACCAAGTGTGACGGTTCCTTTGGGTGCCCAAATATAGCGTGATAATATATGGGGAGATAATGAAGAATGGGCCTGAAAGTCATTATTTCAAGGATAGCTAAATCACCTAGAGGGGATGTGAAAGGTTTCTTAGTAATTAATGACTTATCTTTTGTTTTCTTCACTTTAGATGTGTTTATTAGTTGGTTGGTATTTGCTTTCAAGATATATTACCTGCAACACAACAAGCAAAGAAAGCACATACAATATTTATACTGGTTCCCCTAACAAAGGTACATACACTTTCTCTCCCACCTATCCAACAATCTTGTTAGACAAGGAAATTCTCCAAAACTACTGCTCCAAGGAGCTTACACCTCAGATCTCTCTGGATCTCTCATTCTCCTCCAAAACTTATAGCTCAACCACAAGGGCCTACAACTCAGTGATCAGTTGATCACCTACCTCAGGCCAAAGGACCTACACTCAGGATAGGAGGACAACCCTACCTCAGATCCACCAGAGATCCTACAGCTTAGAGAGAATGACTCTCCTACCTCAGGATGTTAAGCCCAACCTAAAATCCAAAGAATCCTACAGCTCAGTCTACAACTCAGTGAGAATGACTTGCCTACCTCAGACTATTAAGCCCTACAGCTCAGATTCTGAACAGAATCCTACCTCAGGCAAATTTGCCTTGCAACTCAGATCCAAACATGGATCCAACCTCAGAGCAAATTTGCTCCTACCACTCAGATCCAGAAGGACCCTATAAGGTGGAAATGGGTTGGTGAGATGATTGGACATAAGAGAAATTTTTACGTGCCAATCAAACTGAACTAGGATAAACTCAGCACAACTTTGACTCTAGGAATATTTTTCCTGAGTGTACTTTTTTGGACTAACAGACACTTAGTCCTAATAACTACACATCAACAAGAATATATCTGCTTGAGCTGGAAGAAACTTGCAGAACTCTATTATGCACCCTGAACTGAGAGAACTTCATTCCTGTCTTCTTTGAAGTAACTACAGCTTGCTTTTCTGCTTCCTGAGCTGAGAAAATCTCAGCCTTACCAAGTTGACTGCAGACCAAGACAGCTCTGCCACTTCTTCCTTTCTTGGACTGAGAAGATTCAGCCATAACTCCTTCACCATAGCTTCTAGAAAATAAGTTCTACAGAATGGATTGGCTGGAACTGTGGAGAACTTGCAGCAAGGGTTGGTCCTTACTACTTCCTCTTTCCTCTGATAAAACACTATGAACATGCTTGCTGGTGCAGGTGAGTATGACACCACCTATCTTGCTTTAGATCCCAGATCTGGCAGCTAGGGTTAGACCTTGGCTACCTCATTTTCTTCAGAGAAAATCTCTAGTCTTGCTGATGTCAATGGGGAAGACAACAGCAAACTTGTTGATCCCTCAGACCTTCAGTATTTTTGCTCTCTATTCTTCTCTTCACAGCAACAATGGTGATGAAGATGAACTATCTCGATTACAACTTTTCCTATAAAAGACTTCTACTTTTATTGAATGCAACACAACGACTATTTTAGCAGTGGGCTCCGTACCATTGATGGCCAGCTGTTATCTTGCTATAATGTTAACCTTCGTACAGTAGCTCTACGACACTTTTTGTCTTGCATTGTAGCTTTGCCGCTAACAATTTGAATAAAGTTTCTTGTTGACTTACTGATGTCAGCACATGTTGACTTAGTCAAAAATCAAGCACTATTAAAATAGGCGTGGAGTGAATGAGCTTCACTCAACGCCAAAGTATATAGACAGAATTCTGTCTATCTAGACGTTGACAGCATTAGGTGAGCAAGCCTCACTCAATGCATTTTGCCTTAACCATTTCTACAGCTTCCGCATCTTTAAGCGTTGAGAGCGTTGAGTGAACACGCCTCACTCAATGCTTTTTGCTTTAGACAGATTTTCTGAGTCATGGCGTTGAGAGAGTTGAGTGAGCATGCCTTACTCAACACTTTCTGCCTTAGCCAAATTATTTTGATACATTCTCTCTCGTTGCTCGTCTCAGCACCATTCGGGTCCTTCTCTCTGTGGCTGTCAACCGGGACTGGCCGATTTCCCAGCTGGATGTAAAGAATGCCTTCCTTTATGGTGATCTTCAGGAGGCCGTCTACATGGAGCAACCTCCTGGGTATGTTGCTCAGGGGGAGACACGAGTATGTCGGCTGAAGAAGGCAATTTATGGCCTCAAGCAGATCCCTCGAGCTTGGTTTGACAAGTTCAGCGGCATCGTGGCGGGCATTGGTTTTGCGCGCAGCTCTGCCAATCACTCGCTATTTATTCGCAAAACCTCCTCGGGACTGGTGGTTCTTGCTGTGTATGTCGACGACATTCTTCTGACTGGCGATGATCCGGAAGGGGTAGCCTTGACAAAGCGGCATCTTCGTCAACATCTGGTCACGAAAGATAGGGGCTCTCTGAAGTACTTTTTGGGGATCGAAATCTCTCGGAAGCCCAACTCCTTAGTCCTCTCCCAGTGTAAGTATGCCCTTGATCTATTAAAAGAAGCAGGATTGACTGGAGCCAAACCTGCCCGATGCTCCATGGCAATTGAAGAAGACAAAACCTGGACAGATGATTCGCCTCTTCTTTCAGATACTACGCGGTACAGACATCTAGTTGGTAAGCTCATATATCTCACAGTGACCAGACCCGACATTTCCTATGATGTGGGCAAGGTGAGTCAATTCATGCAAGCTCCTAGGGAGTGCCATCTACAGTCCACCTTCTGGAACTTGGAGTATGTCAAAGCAGCGCCTGGGAAAGGATTACTCTTTCAGAAGAATGGTCATCTGAGGGTTGAAGCCTACTCAGATGCAAGTTACGCTGATGACAAAGGGGATCGCAAGTCTACCTCCGGTTTCTGCACCTTTGTTGGGGGAAATCTGGTAAGCTGGAAGAACAAGAAGAAGTCTATTATTTCCAGGTCCAGTGCTGAAGCAGAGTATCGGAGTATGGCATCGACCACTTATGAGTTAAAATGGATACGAGCTCTCATGCTGGATTTAGGAGAGGTCTACAACCATCCTCTACCTATGTTCTGTGATAATAAGGCTATCATATACATCTCCAAAAATCCGGTCTTCCATGAAAGAACCAAGCACATTGAGGTCGACTATCATTTCATTCGTGAAGAGATTTTGAAGGAACAAATTTGCACTCCCTTCATCACTTCTGATAAAGAGCTGGCTAACATCTTCACCAAGCCAATATCCGCCTCGTTTCTTCATATTTGTGATAAGCTGGGCATGATCGATATATATGCTCCAGCTTGAGGGAGAGTGTTAAAGTTGGTGACCGGGCGGTCTGGCGGTCTGGCTTGGCGGGTTGATGACCGCGCGGTTTTGTTGCTACCTTTCAGCGGTTTTGTTGTTGTGTGTTGCTGTCTGAGGTCCAGGCGATCTAGCGGTCTCCCTTGCCGATCTCTTTATCTGGTAGTAGCCGAGCATTTAGCCCTTCTGTCTAACCGTGCGGCTTGTGCGGTTTGTGTCTGTATAGTCCGCTTGTGTCCTGTAAATTTTTAGTCCCACATCTCTTATTTGTATTCTCTCTTCTCTCCATCATTCTATATAAGGGAGGTCATACCTTTGTAATAGATACCTTTTTGGAATAATAAAGTTTACATTACTCCACTTTCTGGTTTATATTTTTATGTTCGCACATGGTATCAAAGCACTCGGTCCTTTCCTCCTGATTGTGTGCGTGCTCTTTGCTCTCGCAGCTTGTTTCTTCAGTCTGCGACCTGTCTTTGCGGCCTGTCTTCAGTCATCTCTTTGCTCGCGCGGCTTGTCCCTTTTCGTGCCCTGCTCTCACTGATTGATTCTGCTTTCCGCTACCTATTTTCGCGGTTTGTATCCTCTTCTAACCGCTGCCCTGTTTGCGCAGCTTGTTGCTCTCCTTCCCTAGCCGCTCATCTTCTTAGTCACTGTGACCTGTGTCTAGTCGCCATGACCTTGTTTCCTCGCCTCCTTCTTCAGCGTTGAGACCTGTTTCCTTCTTGTCGCTCCTGCTTGCTAGTCACCAAGGCCTACTCTTTTGTCGTTCAAATTGTTCCTCTCCTACCCGCATGGCCTTCCTCGAGCCGCTCGACCTTCTTCCCTACTTTGCTCTGTTTCTTGGCCGTGACCGCTGCAAATCTATTCTCTGACCGCTACGGCCTTCCTCGCTGCGCGACCTGTTTCTGTCCGCCCGGCTTGTGACTTGTGTTAGCCGCCACGGCTTGCTGTTCTCTCGTCGTCTCTCTTCAATGGATTCCACTTCCTCCGAGCCGTCCGCCTCGGTGGTCCTCTCTTCTGGTAGTGCCCACACTGTTACTCGCGAAAGATGGTTGATCGATTCTGGTGCTACCAATCATATGACAAGCAATCCTCAATTTTTCTCTCATCTAGACACACATGATCGGTTTCCCCCTGTCATAGTTGCGGATGGTTCTTCCTCCCCGGTCAATCGGACGGGCATGGTTCAAGTCACTCTGTTTCTCTGCCTTGCCGATACCCTCTATGTGCCCTTGTTTACTTGCAATTTATTATCGGTTACCTCTTTATGCAAGCAACTGCAGTGCTCCATCACATTCACTCCTACCTCTTGTTCTTTTCAGGATCCGGCCTCCCAACGGACTTTTGCTACTGGGACTGAGAGCGGCGGACTCTATTTCTTCGACAACGTCTCTGCTCTATCTGCCTTCTCCTCCTCCTCTACAGATCTTCTCCAATGGCATATTCGCCTTGGTCATGCCCTCCCTTGCCTTCTTCGCCAACTTCTCCCCCACCACCCTTCCCACCATCCTCCTCTTAATTGTGACGCATGTCAACTTGGCAAGCATCACCGCTCTTCCTTTCCTCCAAAGCAAGATCATGGATCTACCCGTCCGTTTGATCTTGTTCACTCTAACATCTGGGGTCCTGCTCCTGCCCTTACCATTGGGCGGGGTAGTTCTTACTTTGTTACGTTCATTGATGACTTTTCTCGTTGTACTTGGGTCTATCTCTTACGAGACCGTTCTGAATTTTTTGATGTATACACATCCTTTTATCATTCCATTCAAACTCAGTTTGAAGCTTCCATTAAAATCTTACGCTCCGATAACGCAAAAGAATATCTTAGTCAAGCCTTTTCCTCTTTTTGTACGCAACATGGGATTATTCATCAAACCAGTTGTGTTTACTCTTCCCAACAAAATGGCGTGGCGGAACGCAAAAACCGTCACCTCCTTGATGTTGCTCGCACTCTGCTTACGCAAATGCATGTCCCTCACTCCTACTAGAGCTATTCTGTTCTCATCTCTTGCTATCACATCAATCGCATTCCCTCCACCATTCTCCATGGTCAAACTCCTTTCTCCATTCTCTATCCGAGAAAAGAACCCTTTAATCTTCCTCTACGTATCTTTGGATGTACAGCCTTTATGCATGCTCCCTCTACCACCCGTGACAAACTCTCCCCTCGGTCCACCAAATGTATCTTTCTGGGGTACTCTCCAACTCAGAAAGGTTATTATTTCTTTGACCCTGTCACCCACAAACAATTTGTCTCTGCGGATGTTACCTTCTTTGAAAATGCATCTTACTTCTCTTCCGCTTCTTCCTCTACTCCTGCTAATCCTCCTTCTCTCACCAACCCCACTATTCCCTCCACTCCTACTACTGTTTCGCCACATCTACCATCTCCACCATCTCCACTATCTCCACCACCTTACCCCGCTCCTTCTCCTCCACCTTCCTCCTCTTCGATGTCATCGCCCTCTTCTCTCGGGCCAGCTTTCTCCACCACGGATGCTCCGGATACTGGGGTACCTGCTGACCTGGACATTCCCATTGCCCTTCGCAAAGGGGTTCGGGCTTGTACCCAACATCCTCATGCTGCTATTGTTTCCTATGATCGTCTGACGCCTGCTCGCAGGGACTTTGCTCTGGCTATCTCTTCTACTTCCACCCCTCGTTCCTATCAGGAAGCTCTTGCCCTTCCGCTTTGGAAGGCTGCCATGGATGAATAGATCGCTACTCTCACTGAACGAGGTACCTGGACTCTTGTTCCTCCTCCTGTTGGCATAGATGTTGTGGGTTATGGCTGGGTTTTTGTGGTGAAATTCCTCCCCGATGGTCATGTGGATCGCTACAAAGCCCGCCTGGTGGCTAAAGGATTCACTCAGACCTATGGTGTTGATTATTTCGATACATTCTCTCCCGTTGCTCGTCTCAGCACCATCCGGGTCCTTCTCTCTGTAGCTGTCAAACGGGACTGGCCGATTTCCCAGCTAGATGTAAAGAATGCCTTCCTTTATGGTGATCTTCAGGAGGCCTTCTACATGGAGCAACCTCCTAGGTATGTTGCTCCGGGGGAAGCACGAGTATGCCGGCTGAAGAAGGCAATCTATGGCCTCAAGCAGAGCCCTCGAGCTTGGTTTGACAAGTTCAGCGGCATCGTGGCGGCCGTTGGTTTTGGCAAGCGTTCGGAAACTTACCGGACTAGGACTAAATCGCCGACTTTGAAGTGCGACACCCTCCTATGTAGATTAGCGTGCGTCTGATAAGATTCGTATTGAGCAGTCAAGGTAGCTCGTATACGTGCATGTAGGTCATGAATATGTTGGGCGAAGGATTGTGCAAACTGACTTGTCTTGTAGGTGGGGGGCAACGGAACCAAGTCAAGAGGCGCAGGGGCCTTTTACCCGTGAACAATCGCGTTTGGAGACAGACCGGTGGAATGATTTTTGGAATTATTATAGGCCAACTGGGCGTGGGGAAGAAGAAGATCTCATGTACCTTTGTGATCGCTCACTAGACATCTAAGAAGGCTTCCTAAGCTCCGATTGACCACCTCTGTTTGCCCATCGGTCTGAGGGTGATAGGCGGAGGAAAACAATAACTTGGTACCCATTAAGACCCAAAGTGTTTTCCAGAAATAGCTCGTATACTTAACATCTATATCCGAGACTATTGTCTTCGGCAATCCCCGGTGACTAACTACTTCTTTAAAATACAATTTTGCAATAGGAGATGCGTCGTTGGTTCTAGCACACGGAATAAAGTATGCCATTTTAGAGAACCTATCCACAACGACAAGAATGGAGTCTTGATGATGCAAAGTAGTTGGTAGGCCTAAGACAAAGTCCATGCTCACGTCTTCCCATGGAATAGAAGGTATAGGCAAGGGCGTATATAATCCTACATTGGTTTTGGTGCCCTTGGATACCTGACAGGTACAATAACTACTAACTACCCTTCCCACCATTGCCTTAAGTTTTGGCCAATAGAATTTCTCCTCAACTAGTGTAATGGTCTTGTCCCTGCCGAAGTGGCCACTCAACCCTCCACTATGCAATTCCCAGATGACATGGAGGCGTAACTATGACTGCGGAATACACAACTTCCCATGTCTAAATAGATAGCCATCCTTAATGACGAACGCAGATATAACCGTGGGGGAGCTATCTTGGGCAGACAGATATGCGTCCTGAAAATTCGAGAATGTGGCGTACTCATCCTTTTGTTGTATGGCATTGAGTGAGTTGACTTCACTTAATGCCTGTGGACTTACCCACTTTCTCAGCTTGCCACTCCTTTGGTTTAGACTGTATAGGCTCCACTTAGCGCAATAAGTCATCTGGCGTTGAGTGAGTAACCTTCACTCAATGCTTCTGTACATAGACAGATTTTTGTCTATCCACATCTTAGGTAAGAGTTTACCTGACTTAGCCACATAGTCTATCTGTCCATCAATGTTGTTAGGACATCCTGCAATCATTAAACTTGAGCACAAGTTAGACACCACATGTGTATACATTGTTTATTAGGCCTTCTTCAAATCCAGGACATTGGGATCAATGGACCCAACAGGGCCCTTTTGAGTGAAATGGGTGCGTCATTTTTACTGATGTGTATCCATTCATACTTTGGTTTAATATAATTTTTATGTTGCAGATTTGCATTATGATTTTTAAGAATCTTTATGTGATGATCTTCAATTGAACTATATTGCATTGGCGATTTAGATATATTGAAATCATTTTCCAAGTTAGAATTATGTCGCTTAACATAAAGACACATAGTGTAGTGATTCTTTAAAGGAAATTTACGTTCATTTGATTTTAATCTGGGAGTGATTTGATTTTGCAAATGAATATGATTTTTATGTTTTGGAATTTCATTTGCACGTCCTTGATGTATTTTACGCCTTTTGTTTGGCTTAGTTATTATATGAAAATTCATATTCAACATGATTTTGTTTTTTTCTTTAAATTTGGATTTATGTTTTGAGAGATTTTAATCATATTTTTCTTAAGCATATTGATTTTTGCTTCCAATTCTTTATTTTTTTTTATTTTAAGATTATGTCTAGCTTTATCGTACACGATTGTACTATTTTTAAGAATTGAGCTTAATGAATTAATATGTGTTTCGTAGTCGTTTCTCAAATCTTCAAATGTTTCATTCATTTCATTAATTTATATTTTATAATTCTTGCAACTAGCACAATCACTTTTCAATGAAAAGTTTTTTAAACATAATTTCTCATTTTGTTATTTTGCAAAAAGAAGCTCTTTTTCAAGATCTTTGTATTTTTCTTTTAGTTCTTTGGAGTAAATACAAGGCATAGAATTTTTCTCTAAAGAGCATGTGGGAGAACTAGGCACAACAAGAGTAGATTCTACATTGATATTTGCTTTTAAAATGTTATTTCCTAATCACATTTTTGAGTTAAAATTTTTCAGTTTCTTGATTTTACGTCTAGCAATATTTAGCATACATAATATATAAAATGAAGTCGCAACAAAAAGAGAACTTTTGCTTATAATGTTCTCGGATGTGGCAAGATATGAACATGAAGTTCCTTTGACATCTTATATGCATGATTTACTTGTTGTGTTCCCATACGAGCATGATGGTGTAATCTCACATTACTCTTTCTTTGATTGTTCTTCCTCCTAGCTTTCCTCTTCCTAAGATATATTTTCATCTTCCATTTCCCTTGATGTGGTTGTCATGTCTTCCTCCAAGGTCTTCATTTTATTCTTCACTTGAATCCATAAGAAATTGCTCAAATTCATCATCTGTAGAAGGAAAACTATAAGTAATATCGAGAAACTTCCATATATTGTAGGAAGTATGTAGAATGTAGATGAGTTTGAAATATTATATCCATGCCCACAAAATAGACTATTCATAGCTTTAACATTTAAATAACATTCATTCCGATTTTAATTATTTGGGGAATTGACAATTGTAACACCTCCCCTGTAATGAACGTATAATATGGGTCCGGCCGAGGCCCCACAACATACGGACACCACAGCTTTTGTATTATAAGTTGATATAGCTACCCACACTCAAAACACTTTGCACAACACAGCGGAAACAAAAGCAAGACTAAAATTTTTCCACTACAAGAAGAGTAATAACAATGGCCTTATGGCTTTACAACAAGTGTCCAAACTCAAATAATACAATAGTCAAGAAAGTGCATAGCACACCTAGTCTACCTCGGCATGCAAGCCGGACAACATGAACCTCAAACATACAACATCATATATGTAGAGCTACAAAAGAGAAAAGCACTTCATGAGGCTTAGGCCTTTCTGGCCGGCGAGCTAGCTCCTGCATGCGATCCTTGCCCTGTAAAATTTATTAGTAACGTGGGTTAGCAAAGGCTGACCTCAAACTGTGTAACAACACATCTCCTCCCGGCTGCCCCTAACGGACCCCGGGGTACCCCTCCAACCTGCGAGTTAGCACTTTGTATGCAATAATCATAAGCAAGAAAAGCAACTACAGAAACAGGCTTGGATGTCACACACATCATACATGTTCTCTACGGGTTGAGCATATAATAAAAAGGGCCTACTTATGCAACATGTATGCAACAACACGGGCTTCACCCAAGGCACCCTATCTTGTATGCATCTAGCACATCATCACATCACATGGGTACTCATCGTTTCCCCATTGGCATAAAGCCACAAACAAGGGTGTAACACAATTCCCCCCCAACGACACACAGGCCGCCAAATGGAACTCTTGCAAGGCCCCACCCGCTCAAGGTCTTAGACCCGGGCTTGCCTACAAGCTCTGACGTCTCATGTCAGGATTCTAACAAACACAAACTGACCGATTCTAAGAAGCCTTGCCGGACCCCACCCGCTCAAGGCCTCATTGCCCGTGCTTGCCCCCATGCTTGCCATTCTCGTCAGTCTCACAGATGGGGACTAGTCTCGCCGGGACACTCTCCACACATGATGTGAACGTCACGGGATAGCCAGCCGACCACGGAGACATAGCCACGCCTTTGCACATCACAAACCAAGACAATTCCACCCTAGTACCTCATTTGTACTGCAGCGTTCCCGCGCACCAAGGAAACCATCTACAACTCATGCGGAGCTAACCTTGTCCACCAAGGAAACCATCTACCGCCACGAGGAGCTAACCTTGTCTGGTTCTGACTACACGTACTCACTCGAGAAAAAGGGGAAACATCACCACATCACAAATGACATCTTGCCGCAACGGAAACTCTACGAATTCTTAAAGTTCGTATGCAACATCACCGAGTCGGACTAACGGTCGCGACTACGGCTTCACCCACCATGCCTAATCCACTAACGGAGCGGATCTCCAATGCAAATCATGCCGGGGACGGACTCAATCGACCCGGAGGTTCCTCTTAAACCATGGTGACCCAAAACCCCTCTCATTTGAGTGTTTGGTGCCCAAAACTAGAAAAGAAATGATGCTAAAGACATGCATCCTAAGACCGAGAGGAGAAGTCTCGTTACCTTCCGACTCCTCTTCCTCGCCATGGCAAAATAGCCGGGTGAAAACCTTCGCAGAGATCTAGCCTCCACGGATCTGGACTCGCCTCGCGATTTGGAGCACCGAAGCTTCTCCTACAGCCCAAACCCTCCTTCTCCTTCTTCCTTGCTCTCTCTTCTCTCTAGAATTTAGTAAGAGAAAAGCTTGAAGAAGAATGAGGGTTTCCAACCCTATTCTCGGACTTAACTTCCCAAGGGCAGACCTGAACCATCAGATCCCAAAATAGGGGAAGGAATGGCCACGATCCGTCTAAAAAATAAAATACCTGGGCCGAACACGGCCTGGCACACGCCCGTGTCCAGGGTCGTGTCCCCCATTCGCCGTCTCAAATCGACGTGCTTGGAATAGCACACGGGCATTCGACACGCCCGTGTTCGACCCGACGCGCCCGTGTCCAAACTGACACGATCGTGTGGTCGGCCGTGTGCCTCTAGCGACACAGCCCCGAAAACAACCCGAGAAGGACATGGCCTGGGACACGACCGTGTCCCAAGCCGTGTGCGAAGTATCGACACTCGTAGGCAGCCTTTTTGTCGACACCGTGGAAAAACATCGAGCGAAGATCGTCTAACAAGAGGGACACGCCCTGTGACACGCCCGTGTCACAGGCCGTGTGCCCCAGTCTCAACACTCGACACTCGACACTCGACACTTGACGAGTGAACATCGTCGACTGAAGATCGTCAACAGACCCACACGGCCTTGGACACGCCCGTATCCTAGGCCGTGTGCCATGTCTCGACACATTGTCGAGCGAAAATGTCGACACCCCGGGCCGAGTGTCGACACGGGCTCGACACGCCCTGTGACACGCCCGAGTCGCAGGCCGTGTGCCCTGTCTCGACACTTCGTCGAGCGCAAAGTGTCGACTAAGCGGCCAAGTCATCGACTCCAGCCTGACACGGCCTGGGACACGCCCGTGTCCCGGGCCGTGTGCCCCTTGCCAGAAACCAAAAATTGGCCAGAAACACAAATCGACCATCTCTCAAAACCTGGGGTGTTACAACTCTCCCACCCTTAACAGAATTTCGTCCCGAAATTACAAAGCAAAAGGGAACACACTTAAATGGTACCTGATTCGAAGAGCTCTGGATACTCTTCTATCATGGCTTGTTCTCGCTCCCACGAGAGCTCCTCACGACCGCAGTTGTCCCATCAGACTCTCACGAGTCTAACCTCTTTATTCCGCAAATGTCGAGTCTCCGAATCCTCTATTGCAATCGGACGGACTCGCGTCCTCAAGTCTTCCTCTATCGGCACCGATGCCGGCTCAATCACCACACTAACCTCCACCAAGGCTTTCCTCAAAACGAAGACGTGGAAGACGTCGTGCAATCCACTCAGCTCCGCGGACAACGCCAACCGATAGGCTGCTTCTCCCACCCGTTCAACAACTTCAAAATGCCCCAAAAACCTTGGACTCAACTTCTTGAGTCGGCGAATCCGTGAGACGCCTTTGAACAACTTGATCTTCAAATAGACCCAATCACCTACCGCAAACTCTAACTTCCTATGACGAGCATTAAAGTACTTTGCTTGCCGGTCTTGCGCCACCTTCATCCGCTCTTGAATGGTCCGTACCAACTCACAAGAATCAACCACCGCCTCCTTTCCCAAAATTTTGGTGTCTCCCGCTTCTGCCCAAGACATCGGTGTTCGACACCGTCTCCCATACAAACCTTCGTATGGCGCCATTTTTATACTTGCTTGATAACTATTATTGTACGTGAATTTTACCATGAAGAGGTGATCCTCCCACTTCTTGCTAAAGTCAAGAACGCACATTCTCAAAATATCGTCCATAGTACGGTTCGTTCTTTCGGTTTGCCCATCAGTTTGAGGATGGAACGTCGTACTAAACTTTAGCTTCATGCCCAAGCTCTTCTGAACCAGTCTCCAGTCCTTGGACGTAAACCGTCCATCTCGATCGCTGACAATACTCTTTGGAATCATGCAGTCGCACAATGTTGCGAACATATAACTCCACCAGCTTCTCCACGCTGTCCTCTTTTCGATTTGGGATGAAGTGGGCCACCTTGGTTAAGTGGTCCACGATCACCCAAATACCATCATTACCCTACTGCGATCTAGGCAACCAATGTACAAAATCCATGGAGATGTCATCAAATTTCCACTCAGGGATTGGAAGGGGCTTCAGGAACCCGCCCGGCTTCTGACATTCAGCCTTCACCAAGGCGCAAGTCTGGCAATGATTCACATACAAAGCTACGTCCCGCTTCAGCCCCGGCCACCAAAAGGATTTCTTCATATCCAAGTACATCTTTGTACTGCCCTGGTGAATGGAGTACTTTGTGATGTGAGCCTCAAACATCAACTCCTCACGGAGTTTGCCGAACTGCGGTATACAAACCCTTCCGTCCTTCCTCAGAATCCCATGAATCATCTCCCAAGCGCTGCTCTCGCCCGTTTGAGCCTCCAACACAAATGGTTGAAACTCCACATCCAACCGAGTCGCCTCCCGAACGCGATTGGTTAAGTCATTCTACACTTCAATCCAGTTCAACCGAGCCACGCTGGACTCGCCTCTGGCAACACATTCCAAACCAAGGGACTCCCATTCCCGTACCAACCACTCATCATGAGCTTCGATCCAATTCTCTTGCACTGAGTACTTTCTACTCAAAGCATCCACCACCACATTGGCTTTACCTGACGTATACTGAATAGCCACCTCATAGTCTCCAAGAAACTCAACCCACCTACATTGCCGCATGTTCAAGTCCTTTTGATCCAAGAGGTACTTCATGCTTTTATGATCCGTGAAGATCTCCACCTTTGCACCATAAACATAATGCCGTCATATTTTCAACGCGAAAATTACCGCCGCCAACTCTAAGTCATGGACGGGGTAATTCCTCTCATGAGGCTTCAGCTGTCTAGACCCAAAAGCTATCACTTTGCCATATTGCATCAAAACGCAACCCAAATCGCATCCTGATGCATCACTGAAAATCTGAAATCCCTCGGTCCCTTGCGGTAGACTTAGGATTGTAGCCACCATCAGTCTCTCCTTCAGTGCCTCAAAAGCTTGAATGCACTCTTGAGTCCACACAAACTTATGATCTTTACGAGTGAGTGAGGTGAGGGGTAGAGATATCCGCGAGAAATTTTCCACAAATCTCCTATAGTACCCTGCTAGTTCAAGAAAACTTCGGACTTCTGCCACGGTCCTCAAGACTGGCCAATCCCTGATGGCCTCCACTTTTGTTGGATCCACTGCCACCCCATCCCCACTAATCACGTGGCCAAAAAATGCCACCTTCTCTAACCAGAACTCACACTTGGAGATCTTTGCATACAACTGATTTTCCCTCAACACTTGCAAGACCACTCTCAAGTGGGTCTCATGCTCCACTTCCGATTTGGAATACACCAAGATGTCATCGATGAAGACAACCACAAAAGCATCCAAGTATTCCCGAAATACTCGATGCATAAGATCCATGAACACAGATGGTGCGTTCGTCAGCCCGAACGGCATCACCGTAAACTCAAAGTGTCCATACCTTGTACCAAAGGCAGTCTTGGGTATGTCCTCTAAGACCCCTTCCTCCCCCTTACCAAGGAGGGCTACCGGGCCTTATACCCAGAACAGTCGTCTTACGGCGGCACTAACGCACGGGTTAGTCAACACCGCAACACGCTGATCCTGCCGGCTAATACGATCATATACATAGGCCAATATGAGAAAAGAAGTGTAACAATGTAACAAATCTACAAGTCCACAAGTCACAGAGTACATCGTATATATATATGGAATGAATAGTACAACATAGTCCACAATGAGTACAAAACGAAAGAGTAATAAGGGCTTATGCCCCGGTACATCAAAATCAACTCTCTCTCTCTCTCAAATAAAAGCGGAAGCTATACTAGTACATCAGAATTCGTACCACCTGAGGATGCACAGTAGTGGTAGTAGCCTGCTGTAGCGGTATCTTCTCCTCACGTCCTGTCTCCTCGTCGTGCTGGTGTTCCATCTCCACGGGCTCCTAAAAATAGTATGGTCACCGACCATTAGTCAAAAAGACTAAGTCGTTTCCTCCGCACCTCGCCCTGTAACTCCTAAGCACCAAACGGGAGTGTACAACCCCATATTCGCTGAGCCAGACAAGGAGGCACAATGGTCACAGGAGGGTTAGCCAAAGTGGTCCCGCCCTAAGGAGGATCTCGCCCACAGAAGGCGGAAACGCTCTCGCCGGATGCTATAAGAGAGAAACCGTGGGCCGGGAGCGCCAAGCGCGGGCTGCGCGGAAGCGCTCTCGCCCAAACCAAGCCTCAATCCCGAGAGTTCTCGCTTGGGGCGAGAACGTTCGCGCCACGCCCTGGGCCAAAAGGTCTCGGCATCAGCTCTCGCCGAGTGGGGCCCAGGGTCTTTGGAAGAATGTCTTAATTTCCCTCAGGAGAAATTACTTCAGTACCCTCAGAAAAACAGCGGGTTTTGGCTATTGGCAGACCAACCAGGGGCTTTTCAGTAAATTCAGGACAGCAAAATGCTATAAATAGACCCATAAGGGCTCCTTAGAAAGCAAGTGATCATTGTCTCCGGAATTCTAGTGCTTTCTGAGGAGCTCCTAGCCCAGCTTTGGCTTTGGAGGGGAAGCTCTCAGAGATCTTCCGGGTGTGAGGTGGGACCTCCCTACTGAGGCTTTTGGGTCAGTCTTAGGTCCTTAGAACCCAGTCAAGGGGTGAGACTTGAGAGAAGTAAGTTTTGGCTGCACCCCTTTTTCTTCGAACTTCAGTTGAGGTCATATTTGGCTTCAACAGTTCTGGTGCGGTGAGCATGGACGGCAGCCGATTCAAGAAAGCCTTGAGTTTTGTCCCATGGCTAGAGGTGAAGGTGAAGGGTCAGGTTCTGGAGGCTCCCCCACCCGGGGAGAGGAAGCAACGAAGAGGATGCTGGATGAGTTCAGGCGAGAGGTTCTGCGGACGATCAGTTTGGCCTTCTCGGCGAGAGGCGAGTGGGCCACCCCTCAGATCCCGATAGAAGAGGTTCCGCTTTTGGGCGAGAACGCCCCAGGGCAGCGCCCAGGAAAGGAGGTCCCGGGCGAGGCTGGCGAGAGAGATATGGCGGCGCGGGAGCTATTCCCAGGCCAGAGCCAGCGCCCGGGCAAGGAGGCATTGACAGAGCCTGGCGAGAAGGAGGCGGCGGTGCGGGAACTCTTCCCAGGGCACGGTCTCGCGGATCGGGCGAGCCAGCCGAGGCCGCGAGATGTGCCCTCTCGCCAGGCAGGGGGCGAGAGCCCATTTAGCGAGCTCATCATCTCGGCTCCGGTACCGGAGGGGTTCCGGGAGCCCGACATGTCCTACTACTCAGGGAAGGATGACCCGGTGCAGCACGTACAGTGGTTTGAAGACGTTGTGTCCATAAGACAGATGACGGATGCCTTCAAGTGTCGCCTCTTTGCGATCACGCTAAAGGAGAAGGCAAGGGACTGGTTTCACCAGTTGCCAGCAAGGTCAATCTACTGTTTTGAAGATCTGCGGAGAAGTTTTCTGTTGAGGTTCTCAACCTCAAAGAAGCGGAAGAAGGAAGCGGAGTGTCTGTTTGCGGTAAGGCAGAGGCCGGATGAGACGTTGGGTCACTATGTCGACCGGTTCCAGGAGGAGATCCTTTTGGTCCAGGAGGTCCCAGGGTACGCGCTGATGCTGGCCTTCACCCTGGGGCTGAGACCGGGATTTTTTAGCATGGAGTTGAAGAGGATGCTCCCCCTCTCCTTTGAGGAGCTCATGGAGAGGGCGGCAAAGGAGATTGATTTCGAGAGAGCAAACCCAGCATTCGCCAGGAAGTTGGCCAAGCTAGCAGAAGAGGACAGGAAGGAACCAGTAGCGGGAAGACAGAAGGAATCAAGAGAGCAGAGGGAGCTGAGAGAAGATAGGAGAAGGGAGGAGCCCCGAAGGTTTGGGCAGCAGCAGGGTTGGGGGGCCCGGGAGCCAGTCAACCGGTTGGGTTGGAGGCCCCAGGAGGGTCGCCCCCAAAGTCCAGGAGAAGGCTATCGGGGGAGAGATAACCTACGGGAGCCCCGGAGGTTCGATCGACCGGCATGGAGGCAGGAGCCGAGGGATCGTCCCCCACCACCACCGCAGGAGGCAATGGAAGTAGGAAGAGGGAGAGGAGCAGCCAGGGGAGCTCGAGGAGGCAGAAGAGGAAGGGGAGACGGGAGAAGGGGCGGGGAGGCGTTGCTCTTTTGTGACTTCCACCAGGAGGAGGGTCACGCAACGGCCACCTGCCCAGAGTTCTTGGAGCTGAGGGAGGCCAGAGGAGCAGGGAGGCAGGATCCACCAATGAGGATAGTGGAGGTGCAGCAGGGCGAAGCGGAGGACAGGTGCGAAGACCGGGTGGATGTAGGGACCCGGGGAGGAATCGGGGTGATTCATGGAGGAGTGGGGATTGAGGCAACCCGTAAGGGGAGCCTTCAAACCATGTACCGGAGAGGGGTGGCCTCAACCTCCCAGGTTCCTCCACCAGAAGAAAAGATCACTTTCTCATCAGCGGACATGCCAGACTATGAAGATCCATTCTGCGACGCCCTGGTGATACAGACGGCAGTGGAGAACTATACCGTTTCAAGGATACTGGTAGATAACGGGAGCTCGGTTAACGTCATCTTCAAGAAAGCTTTTGATGAGATGAGGGTTGAAGGGAAGAGGGTCTTGGCATCGGATGGACCTCTGTTCGGGTTCTCCGGGGAGAGGAAGGAGGTAGAAGGAGGAGTAAGGTTACACGTAAGGTTGGGGGGCGTGTCGCGGAACTGCAGGTTCGTGATCGTGGACGCCCCGAGCAGCTATAACGCCATCTTTGGACGTCCCCTCATCAGCGCCTTTCGCTGCGTCCCCTCCTCGTTCCATCAGTGCCTCAAGTTCAACAATGGGAGGGTGCAGGTCAGGGTCAGAGGAGACCCGAAGGTGGCAAGGCAATGTTATGTTACGGCAGTCAACACTATTTCGTGGATGGCGGAGGCGGAAGAGTTGGAAATTGAGATGGCGGCCCTAGAGGAGGTGGTGGAGGAAGAGGATATGGTCCTTGAGGAGGTAAGAAAGGAAGCTGGAGAGGAAGCCGAAGAGGAAGAGACAGAGAAGATGCGAGGGGATGTGCGGGTGGTACGGAGGAACAATGGGCAGGAAAGCGCGGAAGGGACAGTGGAAGTAGAAGAGCAGGCGGCGATAGAAGTCGAGGGAGAAGTCCCGGGAGGCATAGGAGCCGAGCAGCAGCAGCAGAGGGGGGTAGAAGCGATGGAGATTGAGGAGGAAAAAGGAGAGCTGGAGCTGGAGGAAGAGGCAAGAACCGGTTGGGAGCAGCCGCGGTTGGAACCGGCTGAAGAAGTGGTGGAGATGGAGGTCTTCACCAAAGCAGGAGAGGTGCAAAGGGTGCGGGTCAGCGGGGGGTTGAGTCTTGAGGCCCGGGAGCAGGTGCGAGCTTGCATTCAAAGCAACGTTGACGTCTTAGCTTGGAGCGCGGCGGACATGCCGGGCATCGACGCCGACATAGCCTGCCATCGCCTGAACCTGGATCCCCGTGCCCGCCCCATCCGTCAGAAGATGAGAGCCATCGCCACCAAGCTGGAGGAGCCCATTCGCGAGGAGGTCAAGAAGCTCCTGGAGGCGGGCTTAATTTCAGAGATCCAGTATCCAGGCTGGATCTCCAATGTGGTAATGGTGAAGAAAGGATGTGGTAAATGGAGGATGTGTGTAGACTTTTCTTTGTTGAATAAATCATGCCCTAAGGATTGTTATCCCCTGCCTCGGATCGACGCGCTGGTTGATTCAGCCGTTGGTTTTTCTGTCATGAGTTTTTTAGATGCTTTTTCAGGTTATCACCAAATCCGGATGCACCCTCCTGACACCAAGGATGTGTCCTTCATCACAAGGGAGGGGTGCTTCAGTTACAAGATGATGCCCTTTGGGTTAAAGAACGCAGGGGCTACCTATCAGCGCATGATGGATCAGGTCTTCCGGGATCAGAGGGGGAGGAACTTGGAGGTCTACTTCGACGACCTAATGATCAAAAGCAAATGCATAATTTCGCACCTGCAAGACCTCGAGGAAACATTTGCCACCCTGAGAAGATTTAAAATGAGGCTGAATCCCTTGAAGTGTGTCTTCGGGGCAAGCCGCGGGAAGTTCCTCGGGCATCTCCTGACTCCGGAAGGAGTGGAGCCCAACCCGGACAAAGTCAAGGCCATCCTGGATTTGGAGTCACCTCGCGACGTCAAGGAGGTCCAGCGCTTGACAGGCAAGCTGGCTGGGCTAAGCAGGTTCCTCTCCCGGGCAGGAGACAAGTGTTCTTCATTCTTTAAAGTGCTGCGGGGGAATCAAAGGTTCGAATGGACGGCCGAGTGCGAAGACGCTTTCCAAGGGCTGAAAAGGCAACTCTCTCAGGCTCCCCTCCTTCAGAGCCCAAAGGATGGGGAGGACTTGACCTTGTACCTCGGAGTAGGGGCGGAGGCGGTAAGCTCCGTCCTAGTAAGAGAAGAAGGAAAGAAGCAGCTTCCCATCTACTACGTCAGCCGGATATTGAGAAATGCAGAGCTTCGCTACCCCATCCTGGAAAAGCTCGCTTATGCCTTGGTCATCTCGGCCAGAAAGCTCCGGCCGTACTTTCAAGCGCATTCGATTAGGGTGGTGACCGACCACCCTCTTCGCAAGATCTTCGAAGGAGTGGAGCACTCGGGGAGGCTGGCTAAGTGGTCCATTGAGCTAAGCGAGTTCGACATCACCTTTGTACCAAGGCTCTCCATCAAGGCACAGGTCGTGGCGGACTTTCTAGCAGACTACGTTGTTGAGGTTGAGGGGGAAGAGCAGCAACCGCGAGAAGCATGGAAGTTGACGGTTGATGGGGCCTCAGGAAGGCACTCCCTAGGGGCAGGGGTGGTGTTGACAAGTCCCCAGGGGGTAACCATAGAGCAAGCAGTCATTTTACATTTCCCAGTGACCAACAATCAAGCGGAGTATGAGGCCGTTATTGCTGGCCTTCGCCTGGCAAAGGAGCTGGGGATTCAGGAGGTAGAAGTTTTCACTGATTCAAAGGTAGTGGCATCACAAATCCGGGGAGAGTTTGAAACTCGGGAGCCAACCCTCATCAGATACCTCTCCAAGGTAAGGGTGATCATCGGAGGATTCCGGTCTTTCTCAATTCAACATATTCCAAGGGAAGAAAATGTCGTCGCCGATCGACTGGCCAAGTTCGGACCTCAGGTAGGAGGGACCTTGACGGAGCTATTCCGACCGGCTATAGATGAGGGAGAGTTGATGATGGTGGATCGACAGCCCTCGTGGGTGGATCCATTTGTGGCCTTCCTAACCACCGGTGAACTGCCTGAGGGGACCAAGGTTGGGAGAAGCTTCAAGCGCAAGGCGGCTCACTACTTGATGATGGAGGGGGGTCTGCATCGTAAGATGTTGTCAGGGCTCCTAGCCAGATGTGCGACCGAAGAGGAAATCCCGAAGATTTTAAGGGAGGTGCATTCGGGCGAGTGCGGCAGTCACTCTGGAGGAAGGACACTGGAGGCTAGGGTGGTCAGACAGGGGTACTTCTGGCCCACCCTAAGGAAGGATGCCATGGAGTTTGCAAGGAGGTGCCAAAAATGTCAGCTCTTCGCCCCCCTTCAACTCTTGGCAGCTCAAAGACTCCGGAGTATCACGGCACCATGGCCATTTGCTATCTGGGGAATGGACTTAGTTGGGCCCTTTCCTCCGGCTAGTGGACAGAGGAGGTTCCTTTTGGTCATGATCGATTATTTCTCGAAGTGGCTAGAGGTCAAAGCTTTAGCCAAGGTCACCTCGCAGGTTATAAGGAATTTCATCTGGGGGGAGATCATTTGTAGACATGGGTTGCCCCAAGCAATAGTGACCGATAACGGCCCCCAGTTTGCCAGCGAGGAGTTCATCAGCTTCTGCGCTCAACTGGGAATAGATCTCCGGTTTGCCTCCGTCCATCACCCTCGGAGTAACGGTCAAGTGGAAGCAGCAAACAAAATCATAGTAAATCTACTAAAGAAGAAGGTGGAAAACTTGAAGGGAAATTGGGTGGAACAGCTCCCATCGGTCCTGTGGGCACTACGAACGACTCCGAACACGGCCACCGGTGAGACCCCCTTCAAGCTCTCTCATGGGTGTGAAGCCGTCCTACCGGTGGAGTTTGAGGTCCGGTCCCCGCGAGTTACAGCCGCGGGCGAAGGTGACGAGACTTGGAGGGTGGGGAATGAAGAGGGGCAGCGCCTCTCGTTAGATATGGTGGAGGAACTGCGAGACGTGGCGGCTATCAGGCAAGAAGAAATCAAGCGACGGATGGCCAAGCATTTTGATAAGCATGTCAGGGTCAAACAGTTCGCAGAAGGGGATCTGGTGCTGAGAAAGGTCGACGCGGCGGGAAGATCGGCTCCCGTGGGTAAGCTCCACCCGAACTGGGAAGGTCCATACATTGTAAAGGAAGTCCTCGGAACAGGGGGATACTACCTCCAGGATGTGGAGGGAAGAGCCTTAAGCCACACGTGGAGTGGTGATGATCTAAAACGATTCTACCCCTGAGGGGGGAAGGATGTAACCGTGTATCTCAAAATTAAACTTGTTATATTATACCGATTGATTCTCCTTTAACTAGTGTCGAATTTTTCATGACATAACATAGTTGAATGTTTTGTGACACCCCGAGCTCGGCCCGGCCCCAGGTAGACCCGCTGCGCAGGCTCTCATCTAGCTGGCAGGTCCGAAGGCTCGCCTGTGGGGGATAGGTTTGGTTGGTTTGAGATCTTCATCGGCACCCCGAGCTCGGCTCGGCCCCAGGTAGACCCGCTGCGCAGGCTCTCATCTAGCTGGCAGGTCCGAAGGCTCGCCTGTGGGGGATAGGTTTGGTTGGTTTGAGATCTTCATCGGCACCCCGAGCTCGGCTCGGCCCCAGGTAGACCCGCTGCGCAGGCTCTCATCTAGCTGGCAGGTCCGAAGGCTCGCCTGTGGGGGATAGGTTTGGTTGGTTTGAGATCTTCATCGGCACCCCGAGCTCGGCTCGGCCCCAGGTAGACCCGCTGCGCAGGCTCTCATCTAGCTGGCAGGTCCGAAGGCTCGCCTGTGGGGGATAGGTTTGGTTGGTTTGAGATCTTCATCGGCACCCCGAGCTCGGCTCGGCCCCAGGTAGACCCGCTGCGCAGGCTCTCATCTAGCGGGCAGGTCCGAAGGCTCGCCTGTGGGGGATAGGTTTGGTTGGTTTGAGATCTTCATCGGCACCCCGAGCTCGGCTCGGCCCCAGGTAGACCCGCTGCGCAGGCTCTCATCTAGCTGGCAGGTCCGAAGGCTCGCCTGTGGGGGATAGGTTTGGTTGGTTTGAGATCTTCATCGGCACCCCGAGCTCGGCTCGGCCCCAGGTAGACCCGCTGCGCAGGCTCTCATCTAGCTGGCAGGTCCGAAGGCTCGCCTGTGGGGGATAGGTTTGGTTGGTTTGAGATCTTCATCGGCACCCCGAGCTCGGCTCGGCCCCAGGTAGACCCGCTGCGCAGGCTCTCATCTAGCTGGCAGGTCCGAAGGCTCGCCTGTGGGGGATAGGTTTGGTTGGTTTGAGATCTTCATCGGCACCCCGAGCTCGGCTCGGCCCCAGGTAGACCCGCTGCGCAGGCTCTCATCTAGCTGGCAGGTCCGAAGGCTCGCCTGTGGGGGATAGGTTTGGTTGGTTTGAGATCTTCATCGGCACCCCGAGCTCGGCTCGGCCCCAGGTAGACCCGCTGCGCAGGCTCTCATCTAGCTGGCAGGTCCGAAGGCTCGCCTGTGGGGGATAGGTTTGGTTGGTTTGAGATCTTCATCGGCACCCCGAGCTCGGCTCGGCCCCAGGTAGACCCGCTGCGCAGGCTCTCATCTAGCTGGCAGGTCCGAAGGCTCGCCTGTGGGGGATAGGTTTGGTTGGTTTGAGATCTTCATCGGCACCCCGAGCTCGGCTCGGCCCCAGGTAGACCCGCTGCGCAGGCTCTCATCTAGCTGGCAGGTCCGAAGGCTCGCCTGTGGGGAATAGGTTTGGTCTGGTTGGCTTGGTTAATGAAAGGCAGGAAGCACGTTGGGAATACCAAATGACAAGTGAAAAAGAAGAGAGAGATCTCGGCAGAGATAGATCTCGGCAGGGATAGGTCTCGGCAGAGATAGATCTCGGCAGAGATAGATCTCGGCAGGGATAGGTCTCGGCAGAAGATTCCCTATTGAAGGGAACTCGAGGTGGGGAGGCTTCCGCCAAAAGGGTTCCTCTCAGTGTTCTCGAACAAATAGGCGAGATCGTCATACGATGGGCTAGTGGGGACTCGCGCAGTCTAGAGGGAACGGTCCCGTCTTAAGGATTCGAGAGTCATGCTTCCGGCTGGCCGGTTACCGCGGGTTCTTGCTGATTCATCGCTACGAATTTCCTAAGAAGGCCAAGGGCCTTGGCGGAAGCCTACGCCGAAAGCATTCAACTACGACAATCACATCAAACACATTCGCAAATAACAAAAAATGTTCGCAAGAAAAAACATTTGCATTAACAAATACTATATACAGGTACAAAATGATAGCGTCTCGCGCTTTACATAGAAGTGAAGAACAAAAGCAAGAAGAGGACCCTCAAGGGGACAAGCTGTATCCTTCTGAAGTCTCGCTGGAGCTTCCGCTGGAGCTTCCGCCGGAGCTCCCCCCGGAGGTCTCGCCATCCGCTGCGGGGGACTTTGGGACATCCGAGGGAGGGGTATTGGGGGCGCCAGGTGGGCTTTGGGATGGGCTCGAAGAGCCATGGGACAAGTTGTGGAGCGGTAATGTCTTTGCCCCTCCCGTCCCAACAGTTGATGTCGCGCAGCGTCTCCAGCGTCAACTTTACGGTGGCTTGCACGTTCCCCTGAAGGAGCTTGTCGATGTCATAAGCCGAGTAATACTGGCTCTTCAATCTCTCGTCCAGCGGAGGGGCTGCACTCGCCTCGAGGCGCGCGATCTGCTCTCGCAGGAGAACGTTGTCATATCGGGCCTGAGACACCTCCTCGCGAAGTGCGGCTTGAGCGGAATCCTGAACAACGGGAGGTTAGCATAAGAGAAGGGTTAGGATTGCGAGAACAAGTGATTATGAAAGGTCTCGCTTACCCCTTCCGCTTGGCGCGAGGATAATAGTTGCTGGGTCTCGGCCAGCTCCTTGGCCAGAGAGGCCACCTGGGCCACCGCATCGTCCCTGGCCTTGAACATGTCTTGGAAGTTGCGGTCTATCGTAATGCTCCGCCGGGCGCACATATGCGCAAGCTCCAGCCCACGCATTAAAGCGCGAGTGGAGTCGTATGCCAACAGCCGGGTCGACATCCTGTCGTAGACGCTAGCGTCCTCCCGGCTGTAGAGGCCATAGCCTAAAGCGAAAGCTTCGCCGGTGACCTCGTCTCGCTCCGCCCAGCTCGGCAAAAGGGACGAGATCGTGACCTTGTTGGCGTCAGGGTCCCATTGCAGCAGCGGCTTGTTCTCCGCGTCCAGGCACCTCACGCCGAGACCAAAGTTGCGATGACCCCGCAGCACCTCGTCAGACGGGGGTTGGCCGGAGGTCCCGGCGGCGGCACCCTCGCTCTCGGCGGCGCCAGGGGTCCGAGGGTTCTCGGCAGGCGTCCCGGGGCCGCCCCTGGTGGCCGCAATCCTGCTTACTGCCTCCAGGACCTCCTCGAAGGAGCGGCCGGCGGGGAGAGGTTGGACGGGCTGGACAACCACAGCCTTGCCCTTCTCGGTATCCGTGGTCTTGGGCCTCTTGATTGGCTGAGGTGCGGAAGCAACCGGCTTTCGCTTCACAACACCGCTCGAGGGGGGAGGCCCGGCTCCTTTCGGCAGGCTTGCGCGGCGGCTTTCGCAAGAGCCAGTGGGTCCTTCGGAGGCTGACTCCCTTCGGCGCGAGCCTCGTCGAAAGGCTGGCGGAGAGGGATCTCGCGCTCTCCTGCAAAAACAATAGTGATAAGTTCTAACCTTGGAAAAGGCAAGAAAAAGATAAATGAAGGCGAGACCCTACCTTCTCCCGGAAGTACAGGGGAAAGAGAATCGACGTCTCGCCGGAGGTGGAGGACGTCGAAGTCCTTGGTTCCGAAGAACTCAAGGAGGGCACTCTCGCGGGAGCCCAAGGACGGAGGCTTGTAGGCGGCATCCTCGTATTGGATGGGGACTAGGGGTACGTTCCCGAAGTCGCCGGAGACGTAGATGAACTTCTCGCCCCAATGATGATGCTTGTTGGCGAGACCAATCGTCTTCAGCAGTTGCCCGGAGAAGAACACCACGCCCCCTTTCGCGCGGAAGGTAAACAGCTTGCGGAAGATCGGCAAGCTGAACTCGATCCTCTCGGAACGCATGTAGCATATGAATGCCACGAGAATGGCAACTAAATTAGGGTTCAGCTGCGCGGGAACCACCCCGTAGTATCGGAGAGCCTGTCGCATCTCAGGCCACAGCGGAAGGCGGAAGCCCACCTCGAAGTGTTCAATAAGGATGGCGAGCTCCCCCTCCCCTGCAGTGTTGACTTTGTCATGACTGCCCGGGGGCCGCGCGACGAAGCCGGCGGGAACGTGCTGGACCTTGGTCAGATTGAACTCCTCCAGAGTGAGAGTACAGGAAGGGAAGAGATGCTTTTGGAAGGCTTCCGCGCAGTTGGATCGTCCTTCACCACCACCCGGCATCGCAATAGGGATTGAAGGCGAGATCTACGGGGAGAAGGCGAGAGCGAGAACGGGGCGAGAACGGAAGTGGAAGACAGAAAAGGGCGAGAGCTTTGCGAAGACCGCGAGAACAACAGCAAAGAGGAGAGAGACTGGAGTCAGAGGAATGAATGTGGTAGGTGAGCCTCCTATTTATAGAAAATCGTGGTAATGATGGCTGTTTTCAGAAAGGCGGCGAGGGTACAGCCGCCGCGTCCTAGGTCAGCGACGCTTCGTTTTTCCCGCCCGAATCAGATAGCGACCGATTAAACAGCTGGCGCTAACGTTGCGAAGTGTCATACGGCAGGAAAAGTAGGCGGAAGCAAGGTGGCTCTCGCCACCCCAAAGAGCTGGGAAGATAACTCATACGCATACAAAAATATTAAAGACAGAGCCATCGCTCTCGCTGAGCGGGAACGCGATAAAAAAATAATAATATAATAAGCGAATAAAGTGCGGGAACATTAATTAGAACTCCAAGCGAAAAAGTAAGGGTACATTAGAGAAGGGAAGGCCAGGGGAAGAGGAGGGGAGGTCTCGCGCTTCAGTACGGCTCCCAGCGCCATTTCCCTTGCTCCCATCGCCATTTGCCTCGGTCCCGCAACTTGGTCCGGGGGGGCGCCTGCGGGTTGAAGTAGGATGACAGAACGCTGCATCCCAGGTCAACCCGGCGAGACAGATCCCGGATTCTCTCGATGCATCTCTCAGGTGAAGACCCAGCGGTAGCTCCCCCGGGCCGGTCCATCTCGCCTAGAAGGAAGTCTCGCTCCAAGGACTCCAGCCTCTTCTCCACTGACTGGCGAAACTCTCGGGCCGCAAGGTCGCGGACCCGTTCTCGCCGGATGAGTTTCGACAGAATGGCGGCAACCTTCTTCCCTCGTCTTTTCGCGCTCCCGGCACCGGTCAGGATCTCCTCCATCTCGTCAGATGAAGGGAAGGGAGAGCTCTCGCCGTCTTCTCCCTCTCTTTCTTCTTCTTCTTCTTCTTCTTCCTCTACCTCAGCGCCAGGCCGCGAGTCCATGTTCCCTGTCGAAAGAAGCCCCATTTTAGCGGAAGCTGAAGAATAGCAGCGATAAAATTGCCGTATACCTTCAGAGTGACGAGGCCCCCCGGTCGACGGCAGGCGAGAAGGCCCAGCCCCCCCCCCCCCCCCCCCTCAGCTCCAAAGAGGAGGTGGATTGGCTTTCCTTTGCCGGGGGGTAAACTTTGCGGATGGTGATCCCGGCCTGATCGAGAGCGGGGGAGCGGGTCTCCTCAGCCGCTGGAGGACTAACGTCTAGCGGTGGCACAGGGATCTCGGCACTTTTTCCTCTCGCCGATAGGGAGGAGTCAACCACATGGGCAGGCTGATTCGCAGTTCTCGCCCCACCATCCTGGGTGGCGAGATCCGAAGGTGCAGAAACCAACGCTGCGAGAAATCAGGTCAGCGTTTGGAAATACCAGGCGAAGCCAAGAAGGGAACCTTTACCAGCGGTGTTCGGGTCAGGCGGAGGAGGCGCCTCGGGAACCTGTGGATGATCATCGTGATGGCTAGAGGGTGGATCCGAGCGTTCTCGCGGGGACGCGGCAGCGTCAGGAACCGTCTCCTGCGAGAGGTATTAAGTTCAACAATTGAGCAACTGGTTGTTAATTGGTATATCAAGCTTACCTTCCGCGGCGAGATGCCGTCCGCGCCACTAGGGGTCGGGGTGGGCGGGCTCCTGTTCTCGCGGGATAGGTCCCGCTGAACCACCTTCGCCTTCTTCTTCTTCTTCTTCTTAGGCAGAGAAGGCTCAGCAACTGACGACTGTCTCGCTAGACATGGGGCGACAAGGGCACTGTTAGCCCTAGCTCGCGCCTGCGCCGCGTTGATGCGGTCCTGCAGATCCTGCGGAAGAGGTTTATCGGCACGCTTGGAAGGCATAGCGAGAGAGGGCGAGAGCTCAGAAGGAGAATGACGGCTCGAGGACAGTGTTATGACCGTCTATCGGCACTCATATTTATAGGTGTCGTACGGCCCACCAAAAGATTCCCTGACGTTGACACGTGCTCAGCGAATATTTTGGGTTGAACATGTCTTTTCGAGCGCGGCGCTAGCTCAAAAAGAGCGGGGATTGTGTACAACCCCATATTCGCTGAGCCAGACAAGGAGGCACAATGGTCATAGGAGGGTTAGCCAAAGTGGTCCCCCCTAAGGAGGATCTCGCCCACAGAAGGCGGAAACGCTCTCGCCGGATGCTATAAGAGAGAAACCGTGGGCCGGGAGCGCCAAGCGCGGGCTGCGCGGAAGCGCTCTCGCCCAAACCAAGCCTCAATCCCGAAAGTTCTCGCTTGGGGCGAGAACGTTCGCGCCACGCCCTGGGCCGAAAGGTCTCGGCATCAGCTCTCGCCGAGTGGGGCCCAGGGTCTTTGGAAGAATGTCTTAATTGCCCTCAGGAGAAATTACTTCAGTACCCTCAGAAAAACAGCGGGTTTTGGCTATTGGCAGACCAACCAGGGGCTTTTTAGTAAATTCAGGACAGCAAAATGCTATAAATAGACCCATAAGGGCTCCTTAGAAAGCAAGTGATCATTGTCTCCGGAATTCTAGTGCTTTCTGAGGAGCTCCTAGCCCAGCTTTGGCTTTGGAGGGGAAGCTCTTAGAGATCTTTCCGGGTGTGAGGTGGGACCTCCCTGCTGAGGCTTTTGGGTCAGTCTTAGGTCCTTAGAACCCAGTCAAGGGGTGAGACTTGAGAGAAGTAAGTTTTGGCTGCACCCCTTTTTCTTCGAACTTCAGTTGAGGTCATATTTGGCTTCAACAGGGAGGATGAAGCGGAGGACAACAAGGGGTAGCAAAAGTGGAAGCAGGTGACAGGAACTAACTAGCAGTTGTAATAAGTATTATTGTTCTACTCTAACTGTTCTAAATATGGTACAAGTATGTAAAGAGCAGTACAAGTAAAGGAAGTAAATAACATAAGGTAAGAGCATGTAAATAAAACTATTCTACCACTATACTACCATCACAAAAGTACCCTAACTTATATAAATGCCCATACAAATATATAAGTTAGGATTTCCAGAAATTTAACTTATCATATAAAAGAGCTCATACTAGTTTATATGATAAGGATGTATGAATCGTATGACCTAATATGAATGAATATTATGATGCAATTTTATGCACAGGAAAGTGCAACTCACACACAACGACTCTGTGATCACAGACCTTTAGTTCCCACTTTTTGAGATCTAGCATAACTCTCAGGTACCACCGTTGTGGCTACGGCAGCAGCGGAACGGGCGTCTCCACTTCTAGGCCGGTATGCACACTACCAAGCCTTAGACCCCTCTCATATGCCTCTGTACACGTCCAAGGTGCACTCTAGAGTCTCGCGTACATATTTTGCTGACAACCCGTCAGCCTTGTTGGGTCGGATGTGCGTTATCGGGGATCGTCCTCCAGACCGCAGTGTAAAACAACCCACTGGCCCCTCTAACCCTCAAAACTGCCGGGTGCACCATACTGTCATCGGTGTGACGAACGGCCAGTACCGCATGCCCTGCCACTATATTTATGCACATGCAAGTATTTCATTCTGAGCCTTCCGCTCGAAGGACCAAACCCGTCATGAAACCCTCAAACCCAACCCGGGTGAGAACGCACAACAGTGTCTTTATACCAATTCCCTCAAACCCTACACGGGTGAGCATATATCATGAATCTCTCCAACCCTACACAGGTGAGAAGGTACAACAAATGTCTTAACCTATTATACTACTCTTGTCTACAGGTTATTATACTTTGTGATTTAAGGTTAATCCCAGGACTGCCCAGGGTATACCCGGTGAAGGGCTCTCGGGGGCACAAGGAACTACGATGGGATTACGCCCAAAGTTCCCTTTCACAAGGATATTTACTTTAGTTAATGATTACTCATGTTTCACCCCAGCTCTCATTGTTGCTCTGGAACAATCCTAGTGACTTAAGATATTACCGGGAAACCGACGGTCTTCCGTCGACCTCCACTCCAGTTGCTACCTAAAGACTTGCACTTTTAATCTCATCACTAAGACAATACTACCCACCAGGGATTATTCATATTGCACTCCCTTATTTCTTCTGATAATCAATCCTCTGGTAATCCCCTAAAGTATGCCCTATTTATGATATATGCAGACCAAGTCCTATTATTACCCCAAAAATGGAATCTTCCAATCCTTAGGGCCTCTTGCCCCTATCTATTTATCCTAGGGTGGTATGGGCTAATGGAACTATCATATGGATTCTCATAATTTTCCTTGGTCAAATAATCCCTTAATTAAATCTTTTAATTTAATTCCTAGGTCACTTTACACATGAAGTAGTATAATTTAAAATCCACTGACCTAGGTAATATTTCCTGAGTTGTATATTGATAACATATTTCTGTCTACAGAGTTTCATAATTTTCCTTTGATTATTTATACCAATTCCTTATCTAATACCAAATCTACATAATTTCCATTTTCCAAATGAAGTACAAGGAATATATAATCCACAATTCCAGGAAAATTACAGAATATATAAAACATTAATTTAAGACTATGGGCAGAGTTTCATCAACCTTTATAGCGTAATGGCCTAACAATTCCCATTCTTACATATTTACCAAAATGGCATTATATTAATTTAAAAATTATCAGTACACCCATAAATTCTGAAATAATTATGCAAGACTAATAATACAATTATACAACACTAGCAATATTTCCAAATTTAGCCGAAGTGTATTTCCATCAATTCAAGAATAAATGCAAAGAGGGTAAAATGGGCATTTCAATGTATTTTACTCCAAAAGTTCTTCAAACAGAAAGATCAAATTTTCTTAAGTCTAATATAACCTTAGTTTTTACTTGGCAAAGTTTGAGGACTTTTACTTGAGGAAAACCTATTTTTCCAATTTATTTTCAAAAGGAGCTATATTTTTAAAAATTCCAATTAATGGTATTTTTTATTCCAAAAATCTCATAATTAATCTGAGGGGTGAACTTTACCATAATAAACCACAAGAATAAAATCCATGATTTTTGAGTGCCTCAATTAGGCTGAATGCACCATATTTAAATTACTGTTATTGGCACACCAAGGCAATATATAAACCAACACATGCAAGTGGATTTTCCAACATGGAGTGATCCAAATGTGCTGAAATTTGTATCATGCACCAATGATGTCCCAAGGACCTACCACCAAAATTTGGGGCCATGCGGAGTCATATAACTCCAAATATTTCATTTATTTAGTTTTTGATATTATGACCAAAACTATAGAAAACGTTATTTCCAAAATTCCCCTTTTTGGCAGGGGCTAGGTATGCCCTAATCATGCATGTACCCAAATTTTGGGGCCATGTTGATTGCTGGTTTGACTTGGGCATCCAAATGAAGTTCTGCCCTTGTCTAAGACCAGTCCTAGGAAATATGCCCTACAGGCCAGAATACTGGACCATAGTTGATGTGTAAGGTGTCAAATTAAAGCTAATAGGAAAGGCTACATTTTTCATTCAAGGTCTAGGTTCTGACAGTGCCTCTAAGAGGCCTAACAATGACATGAAATGTCACTGAATATTTGTGACAGCATTACTAAAGTTTGATATATTAATAAAGCACGAATCTTAAAGCAATAATGGAGGGCATCCATTCATCTTCTTCCTCCATCCAAGGGCCGAGATTGCCCCGACCTGGAGCACCTTCAAACCTCATTTCCCGGCCACCCCTTAGCCTCCACGACCGGCTACCACCACCACCACCTCCGTTGAGGTGGTGGCCAACGTTTGGCGGCGAAATGGTGGCCGGAGGCGGCGGTTTCCGGCGAACTTGTACTCCATCAAAATTCCAAAATCCATGAAAAAGCTCACCTTGGATCTAGCTCATTTGAGCCAGATATCTCTCCTAATAGATCTAGGAAACGAGCACGGGTAGAGGTGAGGTGAAACGGACCTGTATGGCGGCGCGGCGGTGAGTTTGGCGGCGGTTGGCCATGGAAATTTTCCTCTCCGGCGAGCTTGCTCCCGAACTCTATTCTCCACCAAAAGCTTTGATCCAGATATCGAATTCCACTCTTTTCCACCTTCTGAAGCTAATGGTGTAGTTGTTTTGAGCTGAGGATGGCTGTATAGGGAGATACTATCTATGTGAGCTCAGTTTGGGCTTTGGTTGTGTCACCAAGGGTGCTAAGTGGTCACCATTCTGCCAATTCCTCTTGGAATTTACTGAGGCCAGCTAGCACCATTGTGGGGCTGATGGAGCCAAGTCCATGTGGCTTCTTCCTCTTAACTCACCTTCTCTCTCCACCTTTGGGTAATTTCTCTAAAATGCCCTCATGCATGTACTCTCTCTCCTAATTCAGAGGTGTAGGGCTGGTCTTATTCACTTGGGCTAGCCATGGGCCAAATTTGGTGGGCTTGGTCCAAGGAAGGCTGGCTTGGTCTTCATTTCCCTCTTTTAGGTCAAATAGTTGACTTGTTGACTTGGAGAGTTGACTTAGTCAACAAAATGAGTGGGCTGACCCCATTTGATGGTCATGAGCTTAGTGGCACCACCCAACTTGGGTTGGGTCAAGGGGGTGCCCTACTTAGGCTAATTGGGCTTATGAGGGTGGGTTTGAACAAATTAAGCCCGAGGTTGACTTTGGTCAACTGGGGTCAAAATGTTGACCTAGTGACATGCCCTAGGGTCCATTTAGATTGTTTTTATGGTTAGGGAAATGTGGTGGGGTCATGGTGTGGTTTGGGTTCCTATTTAGGCTATTTTGACCTAGTTTGACTTTGGTCCTATAGTGGGCCTCACATGGCTACAACCCACTACCTAGGGTCAAACCTAGCTAATTTCCTTAAAACCCACCCAATGCCTAACCCAATCTAAGATGAGGGGTCCAAAAGTAACATCGGATGTTACCAATTCCAATAAACAAGAAAATAATTTCGTCCCCGAAATTTAAGTTCAGGTTTACGGGGTTCTACTTGCAAGAATTATAAGAAATTTTAAACGCGTAAACTAAAGTATACCTGAAGTCAATAGCTCCGGGTGTCGCTCCAGCATTAGATCCCTCGGCTCCCAGGTGTGCTCCTCCCGTCCATGGTTGGACCACAACACCTTCACAAGAGGGACCTTCTTCTTCCGCAACACTCGGATGGCTGTATCGTCAATCCGGATCAGCTCCAATCTAACTGATCTGTCAGGCTCTACCGGTCTGGCTGTAGTAGTAATGTGCTGCTCCGGCCGAAGGAGAGCTCTTCATAAGGAAGATACATGGAAGACATCATGTAATGCACCCAACTCCGGTGGCAGCTGCAGTCGGTAAGCTAAGGGGCCGATCCGCTCCAGGATCAGGTATGGCCTCATGTATCGTGGACTGAGCTTCTTGTGACTCCGCACCCGAGAGACACCGTGTACTAGACGTATCTTCAAGAAAACTCTGTCTCCAATCTGGAACTCCACCTTCTGGTGCCGAGTATCATAATACTTTGCCTGCCTGCTCTGGGCCTCTAGTAGCCGATCCCTGATCAAACGAATCTGAACCTCAGTATCCTCTATATAATCAGATCCAAGAGCCCTGGTATCCACATCCTGAACCCATGATAGCGGTGTCCGGCACTTCCTCCCATAAAGTGCCTCATATGGAGCCATCCTGATGCTAGTCTGGTGGCTGTTATTGTACGAGAACTCAATCAGTGGCAGCAGCCTCTCCAAGGCTTCCCCGTATCCAATATGCATAGTCTGAGTAGGTCCTCCATGGTCCGGATGGTCCGCTCGGTCTGTCCGTCGGTCTGTTGATGGAAGGCGGTACTAAAAGTAAGCCGAGATCCCAAGTAAGCATGCACGGCCCTCCACTCGCTCGAAGTGAACCGACCATTACGGTCCGAAACAATCGTCCTGAGAATGTCATGATATCTGACGAACTGCTCCACAAATAGTCTCACCAGAACTGCAACTGGGGCATCCTTCCAAACTGGAATAAAGCACGCTACCTTGGTCAGTCTATCCACTATGTCCCATATAGAATCATGCCCAGAGTGGGAGCGAGGTAGTCCGTGCACAAAATCCATAGCAATGTCCTCAAACTTCCACTCTGGGACTGGCAGTGGCTGTAGCAAACCTCCTGGGCTCTTACATTCCGCCTTCACGCGCTGACATGTTTCACAGAATGTCACAAAATGAGTGATCTCCCTCTTCAACCCAGGCCAATACATAGACCTCCGCAAATCTGCCCACATCTTGGTGATGCCGGGATGCACTGAATATCTGGAGCAATGAGCCTCTTTGAGTTTGTCATCCCGGATACTGCCTCCTGAGGGTATGTAAATGCATTCACGGAATCGAAGAAGATCATCCTGTAGCGTGTAGTACTCAACCTTGTCCCTTTCCCGGGCACTAAAAATCTGTTGTAATGCAACATCCAGCCTCTGATGTGTTCGGATGCGCTCCCGTATATCATTACCACTGATCACTGAGCTCAAATACTCTCAATACACCACTGGTTCAGTTTCAGATACCATGGTAATGTGCATGTCTTCCATCATCCGTAGCAGCTCTATAGACATCAACCGAGGCTCCGGTCCAGAAGTGTCGGCCCTCCTGCTGAAGGCATCTGCTACCGTGTTTGCTTTTCCCGGATGTTAGTGGATCTTATAATCATAGTCGCAGAGGAATTCCAGCCATCTCCTCTGTCGCAGGTTAAAGTCCTTCTGTGTATCGATATATTTAAGATTCTTGTGATCTGAAAAGATGTCACAATGAATCTCGTACAAGTAATGCATCCATATCTTTAGGGAGAATACCACAGCCCCGAGCTCTAAGTCATGTACTGGATAGTTATACTCATGCTTCTTCAACTGTCTTGAAGCATAAGCAATAACATGTCCATGCTGCATCAGGACAACACCCATCCCCTGATAAGAGTCATCTGTGTAGATCTGAAATCCTTCACTCCCGGATGGAAGCGCAAGAATAGGGGATGAGATGAGTCGGTCCTTCAGCTCCTGAAAAGCTATCTCGCACTGCTCTGACCAAACAAAATCTGCATCCTTCTTCGTCAAGGACATGAGGGGGAGTGTTATCCTCGAGAACCCCTCCATGAACTTACGGTAATACCCTGCTAGTCCCAAGAAACTGCGAATGTCGGATGCGCTCTTCGGCCGTGGCCAATCCCTCACTGTCTCTATCTTGGCTGGGTCCACTGCTAATCCAGCCCCACTGATAGTGTGCCCCAGGAAAGCCACCTCTTGTAGCCAGAACTGGCACTTTGAAAACTTTGCATACATCTGGGACTCCCTCAGCCTCTGCAAGACCTGCGTCAGATGCTCTGTATGCTCCTCCTGAGTCCTGGAATATATCAGAATGTCGTCGATGAATACAATCACGAAGCGGTCTAAGAAGGGCTCGAATACACGGTTCATTAGACTCATGAATGCGGCAGGGGCATTCGTGAGCCCAAAAGGCATCACCGTGAACTCATATAACCCGTAGCGTGAACTGAACGCCGTCTTCGGTATGTCCTCTTCCCGGATGCGGAGCTGGTAGTAGCCGGATCGCAAATCTAGCTTAGAGAACCAGAAGGCTCCCTGTAACTGATCAAATAGCTCATCAATCCGAGGCAGCGGATAGGTATTGTGGATCGTTAACCGGTTCAGCTCCCGGTAATCTATGCATAGTCGCAATGACCCGTCCTTCTTCTTCACAAAGAGAACTGGCGCTCCCCACGGTGATGAACTGGGCCGCACAAATCCTGACTCGACTAGCTCCTGAAGTTGAGTCCTGAACTCTGCTAACTCCCTGGGAGCCATCCTGTAAGGTGCCCGGGACACCGGCCTTGCCCCTGGTACTAGCTGAATCCTGAAATCCAAGTCTCTGGCTGGTGGTAGCCCGGGCAATTTCTCCGGGAATACGTCGGAGAAATCCCAGACCACCGGAATATCTGAAATAGTCGTCTCTGTCCCCACCATCTCAAAGTAGATAAGGTAAACTTTTTCTCCCTGCTCGTGGGCCTTCACATCCTGTACAAAAGATAACAATGTGTGGCAGATAGGCTGAATACCTTCAATGATAACATGGGAGTCGCCATGCCTTAGTGTGATCCTTCTTGATGGACAATCTATCTGAGCATGGTTCCGATGTAACCATGTCATGCCCAAAATCAAGTCAAAGTCCTGCAGCTTCAGAATAGTTGCCGGCGCCTCAAATGTCTTGCCGCCAATCTCGGCCTCCATATCACAATGGGCTGTGGTCCGTAGTTCTAACCCATCGGGTAGACGCACCCTCATCTCTAGTCCAGGAAATCTTTCCACGCCTTCGAGTCCGTCTATGAAGGCCTCAGATACGAACGAGTGCGAAGCACCCATGTCGAAGAGAGTATGAGCGGGCATACCGCTGATCATAACTGTGCCTGAGGTTTGTTTAAGTTAAAATTTATTGTTATCCTATAGCTCCAGGTACTATATAATTGAAAACTCAAGGAACTTAATAATTAATCTTAAGTACCTGTGATAACCTCCTCGGGGTTCCTCTGCTCCGTGAGGTCCAAGGCATATATCTGCTCCTGATTGCGTCCCCTACCGTGATATCCCCGGCCTCGGCCTCGTCCTCGGCCTCGGACTCGTCCCTGCTGTACTGGGGCCACTGGAGGTGGAGGAGGAGGATGGAATTGATGCGGGCACTCCGACCTAATGTGCCCGGGCTGGCGGCATCCGTAATAAACTACCTATCGGTGGCCATGATCATCCTGTCTCCTCGGACCATACACCTGTAAAGGTGGGGGAGCCAATGCTGGAGGAGGCCCCTGCTCCTGCCTGAAGTTGGGACGATGACCTCCCCCACCCTTCTTGTATCCGATAGTCTTGCATCTCTGAGAGCCCCTACTGCCCTCTCCTGATGTGGACCCATCAAACGGTCTCTTTCCTCTGCCTTGTACCATCAGCTGGTCAGCCTCCAGCTTCTTTGCCATCTCAATGATCTGCCTAGTGCTGCCATGAGAAATGAACAGCAAGGCCTGCCTCAAATCATCCCTGAGGCCCCGGTAGATCCTCTTTTCATACCTCCTATCATCGGTATCGTGAATCCCTGTGAACCTGACCAAATGAGAGAACTCTCGCTGATACTCGATCACCAATCTAGTCCCCTGCCTGAGGTTCAAAAATCTCTCCTCCAAGGCATCTCTGTCCGTAGCAGAGATGAAGTGATCCAGAAATACATCGCCAAACTCCTCCCATGATATCTCTGACAGCTCCTAGTCTGCATATGTAAACTCCCGCACTGATTTCCACCATCTCTTCGCATGAGCCTCTAGTGCAGAGGTGGCTAGAGGTACTGCCTCGCCAACCGGGAAGCCGATGCCTGCTAAAATATTGTGTATGGCCTCCAACCATTCCTCCATCTTTACCGCATCCTCTGTCCCACGGTACATCGGTGGGGACAGGCTCTTGAAGGCACTCAGCCAGCTCGACCCCGGATTTGGCTGTGGAGCCGGGACTTGCTGGGATTTGAAGGCATCCAGAATCGCCGTCAAAGTCTGCCCCAACTCCGTATGTAGGAATGGAGTGGCAGCTGGAGGGGGAGGAGCCACATTTTGCGGCGCGACGACCTGTGGAGGTTGCATAAAGGTAAGGTTAAAACAGAACTTGCCTAACTCATTGTACTTCGTGGACCATTTTATGTGACTTTTACACATGGGCACACCACTGCTTCCGCTGCATAGTTTGTCCGCAAACTAATGCTCGTGCGGGGGTGGTCCCGTGTTGTGGACTTCTTTCTCATATGATCGTTGTTCAAGTGATACCAGTTTGTAAGACCCCTTCCTCCCCCTTACCAAGGAGGGCTACCGGGCCTTATGCTCAGAACTGCCGTCTTACGGTGGAACTAACGCACGGGTTAGTCAACACCGCAACATGCCGATCCTGCCAGCTAATACGATCATATACATAGGCCAATATGAGAAAATAAGTGTAACAATGTAACAAATATACAAGTCCACAAGTCACAGAGTACATCATATATATATATGGAATGAATAGTACAACATAGTCCACAATGAGTACAAAATGAAAGAGTAATAAGGGATTATGCCCCGGTACATCAAAATCAACTCTCTCTCTCAAATAAAAGCGGAAGCTATACTAGTACATCAGAAATCGTCCCACCTGAGGACGCACAGTAGTGGTAGTAGCCTTCTGTAGCGGTATCTGCTCCTCACGTCCTGTCTCCTCGTCGTGCTGGTGCTCCATCTCCACGGGCTCCTAAAAATAGTATGGTCACCGACCATTAGTCAAAATACTAAGTCGTTTCCTCCGCACCTCGCCCCGCAACTCCTAGGCACCGAGAGGGAGGACGAAGTGGAGGACAACAAGGGGTAGCAAAAGTGGAAGCAGGTGACAGGAACTAACTAGTAGTTGTAATAAGTATTATTGTTCTACTCTAGCAGTTCTAAATATGGTACAAGTAAGTAAAGAGCAGTACTAGTAAAGGAAGTAAATAACATAAGGTAAGAGCATGTAAATAAAACTATTCTACCACTAAACTACCATCACAAAAGTACCCTAACTTATATAAATGCCCATAAAAATATATAAGTTAGGATTTCCGGAAATTTAACTTATCATATAAAAGAGCCCAAACTAGTTTATATGATAAGGATCTATGAAGCGTATGACCTAATATGAATGAATGTTATGATGCAATTTTATGCACAGGTAAGTGCAACTCACGCACAACGACTCTGTGATCACAGACCTTTAGTTCCCACTTTTTGAGAGCTAGCATCACTCTCGGGTACCACTGTTGTGGCTACGGCAGCAGCGGAGCGGGCGTCTCCACTTCTAGGCCGGTATGCACACTACCAAGCCTTAGACCCCTCTCATACGCCTTTGTACACGTCCAAGGTGCCCTATAGAGTCTCGCGTACGTACTTTGCTGACAATCCGTCAGTCTTGTTGGGTCGGATATGCGTTATCGGGGATCGTCCTCCAGACCGCAGTGTAAAACAACCCACTGGCCCCTCTAACCCTCACAACCGCCTGGTGCACCGTACTGTCATTGGTGTGACGAACGGCCAGTCCCGCATGCCCCGCCACTATATTTATGCACATGCAAGTATTTCATTCCGAGCCTTCCGCTCGCAGGACCAAACCCGTCCTGAAACCCTCAAACCCAACCCGGGTGAGAACGCACAACAGTGTCTTTATACCAATTCCCTCAAACCCTACACGGGTGAGCATATATCATGAATCTCTCCAACCCTTCACGGGTGAGAAGGTACAACAAATGTCTTAACCTATTAGACTACTCTTGTCTACGGGTTATTATACTTAGTGATTTAAGGTTAATCCCAGGGCTGCCCAGGGTATACCCGGTGAAGGGCTCTTGGGGGCACTAGGAACTACGATGGGATTACGCCCAAAGTTCCCTTTCGCAAGGATATTTACTTTAGTTGATGACTACCCATGTTTCACCCCAGCTCTCATTGTTGCTCTGGAACAATCCTAGTGACTTAAGATATTTCATCACTAAGACAATACTACCAACTAGAGATTATTCATATTGCACTCCCTTATTTCTTCCGATAATCAATCCTCTGGTAATCCCCTAAAGTATGCCCTATTTATGCTATATGCAGACCAAGTCCTATTATTACCCCAAAAATGGAATCTTCCAATCCTTAGGGCCTCTTGCCCTTATCTATTTATCCTATGGTGGTATGGGCTAATGGAACTATCATATGGATTCTCATAATTTTCCTTGGTCAAATAATCCCTTAATTAAATCTTTTAATTTAATTCCTAGGTCACTTTACCCATGAAGTAGTGTAATTTAAAATCCACTGACCTAGGTAATTTTTCCTGAGTTGTATATTGATAAAATATTTCTGTCTACAGAGTTTCATAATTTTACTTTGACTATGTATACCAATTCCTTATTTAATACCAAATCTACATAATTTTTATTTTCCAAATGATGTACAAGGAATATATAATCCAAAATTCTAGGAAAATTACAGAACATATAAAACATTAATTTAAGACTATGGGCAGAGTTTCATCAACCTTTATAGTGTAATGACCTAACAATTCGCATTCTTACATATTTACCAAAATGCCATTATATTAATTTAAAAATTATCAGTACACCCATAAATTCTGAAATAATTATGCAAGACTAATAATACAATTATACAACACTAGCAATATTTTCAAATTTAGCTGAAGTGTATTTCCATCAATTCAAGAATAAATGCAAAAAGGGTAAAATGGGCATTTCAAGGTATTTTACTCCAAACGTTCTTCAAACAGAAAGATCAAAATTTTTTAAGTCAAATATAACCTTAGTTTTAACTTGGCAAAGTTTGAGGACTTTTACTTGAGGAAAACCTATTTTTCCAATTTATTTTCAAAAGGAGCTATATTTTTAAAAATTCCAATTAATGGGATTTTTGATTCCAAAAATTCCATAATTAATCTGAGGGGTGAACTTTACCATAGTGAACCACAGGAATAAAATCCATGATTTTTGAGTTGCTCAATTAGGCTGAATGCACCATATTTAAATTACTGCTATTGGCACACCAAGGCAATATATAAACCAACACATGCAAGTGGATTTTTCAACATGCAGTGATCCAAATGTGCTGAAATTTGTATCATGCACCAATGATGTCCCCAAGGACCTACCACCAAAATTTGGTGCCATGAGGAGTCATATAACTCCAAATATTTCATTTATTTAGTTTTTGATATTATGACCAAAACTATAGAAAACGTTATTTCCAAAAATTCCCCATTTTTGGCAGGGGCTAGGTATGCCCTAATCATGCATGTACCCAAAATTTGGGGTCATTTTGATTGCTGGTTTGACTTGGGCATCCAAATGAAGTTCTGCCCTTGTCTAAGACCAGTCCTAGGAAATATGTCCTATAGGCCAGAATACTGGACCACAGTTGATGTATAAGGTGTCAAATTAAAGCTAACAAGAAAGGCTACATTTTTCATTCAAAGTCTAGGTTCTGACAGTGCCTCTAAGAGGCCTAACAATGACATGCAATGTCACTGAATATTTGTGACAGCATTACTAAAGTTTAATATATTAATAAAGCACGAATCTTAAAGCAATAATGGAGGGCATCCATTCATCTTCTTCCTCCAGCCAAGGGCCGAGATTGCCCCGACCTTGAGCACCTTCAAACCTCATTTCCCGGCCACCCCTTAGCCTCCACGGCCGGCTACCACCACCACCTCCGTTGAGGTGGTGGCCAATGTTTGGCGGCGAAATGGTGGCTGGAGGCGGCGGTTTCCGGCGAACTTGTACTCCATCAAAATTCCAAAATCCATGAAAAAGCTCACCTTGGATCTAGCACATTTGAGCCAGATGTCTCGCCTAATAGATCTAGGAAACTAGAACGGGTAGAGGTGAGGTGAAACGGACCTGTATGGCAGCGCGGCGGCGAGTTTGGCGGCGGTTGGCCATGGAAATTTTCCTCTCCGGCGAGCTTGCTCCCGAAATCTATTCTCCACCAAAAGCTTTGATCCAGATATCAAATTCCACTCTTTTCCACCTTCTAAAGCTAATGGTGTAGTTGTTTTGAGCTGAGGATGGCTGTATAGGGAGATACTATCAATGTGAGCTCGGTTTGGGCTTTGGTTGTGTCACCAAGGGTGCCAAGTGGTCACCATTCTGCCAATTCCTCTTGGAATTTACTGAGGAGGCCAGCCAGCACAATTGTGGGGCTGATGGAGCCAAGTCCATGTGGCTTCTTCCTCTTAACTCACCTTCTCTCTCCTCCTTTGGGTAATTTCTCTAAAATGCCCTCACGCATGTACTCTCTCTCCTAATTCAGAGAGGTGGGGCTGGTCTTGTTCACTTGGGCTAGCCATGGGCCAAATTAGGTGGGCTTGGTCCAAGGGAGGGTGGTTTGGTCTTCATTTCCCTCTTTTAGGTCAAATAGTTGACTTGTTGACTTGGAGAGTTGACTTAGTCAACAAGATGAGTGTGCTGACCCCATTTGATGGTCATGATCTTAGTGGCACCACCCAACTTGGGTTGGGTCAAGGGTGTGCCCTACTTAGGCTAATTGGGCTTATGAGGGTGGGTTTGACCAAATTAAGCCCAAGGTTGACTTTGGTCAACTGGGGTCAAAGTGGTGACCTAGTGATATGCCCTAGGGTCCACTTAGATTGTTTTTATGGTTAGGGCAATGTGGTGGGGTCATGGTGTGGTTTGGGTTCCTATTTAGGCTAGTTTGACCTAGTTTGACTTTGGTCCTATAGTGTGCCCCACATGGCTACAACCCACTACCTAGGGTCAAACCTAGCTAATTTCCTTAAAACCCACCCCATGCCTAACCCAATCTAAGATGAGGGGTCCAAAAGTAACATGGGATGTTACATGTCCTCATCCCGAATTCGCAACTGATAATAGCATGACTTCAAGTCCAATTTGGAGTACACCACCGACCCCACCACCTGGTCGAACAAGTTGTCTATCCGAGGAATCGGATACTTATTCTTGACGGTCAATTTATTCAACTCTCGGTAGTGTATGCATAGCCGCATACTACCGTCTTTCTTCTTTACAAACAACACCGGCGCGCTCCACGGTGAAGAACTGGGTCTGATATACCCTTTCTCCAACAGTTCCTGTAACTGCACTTTATGTTCAGCCAACTCCTTTGGTGCCATCCTAAATGGAGGGCGTGACACCGGCCTAGCCTCCGGCACTAACTCGATCGAGAAATCGATCTCCCTCCGAGGAGGAGCTCCAGGAAGTTCATCAGGAAACACATCCCCGAACTCTGCCACTATGGGCACTTCCTCAATAGATAGGTGAGAGAGACGAACCTCCAACAACGCTACCAATGCTACACCACCCTGGCTAACCGCTCGCATCAACTGCATGGCCGAAATCAGGGAACAGGCCACTCCACAAGGGCCCTCAAATTTGACCTCCGCCTGCCCTTTGCTCTTTAGGGTCGCTACCTTAGATAGGCAATCAATACTGGTGCGCTGCTCTGCAAGCCAGTCCATGCCCAAAATGACATCGAACTCAACCAAAGGCAAAATCGCTGCTACCAAAATGAAGTCAACTCCGTCTAGCTCCCAACAGATGCGCCCTTTGGCCCCGGTGGTCATGGATGACCCATTGGGCATGCACACTTTCAACTCTGTGTCCGCTGAGAAAGACTCAACTCCTATTCTCCGGATGAAGCTCTCCGCAAGAAAGGAGTGTGATGCTCCCGTATCGAACAATACCCTAGCGGGGTATCCGGAAACTAATACGAAGCCTACAACATAGACATCACATAAAAAGGGGTCTAAAAGAATGAAGCACAAAATTTCAACTTAAATTTTCTTCATACCTGTCACCACATCGGTTTGGCGGATCGCTTCTTGATGTCCAAGGTTGTAAGCCCTTGGTTGCACCGGTTGGAACCGAGAAGCGCTCGACTCTGCCATCTTCCCTTTCTCTGCAGCACTGGGGCCAGAACGCACAGTCTGCTCCTGCCTTGCCTCTTGCCCCGCTCCTCCTTGAGGACAAACACGAGCTATGTGCCCCACCTTACCGCAGTTGTAGCATGTCGGCGGTCCCCTAGAGTGAGAACCTCCAGGCATCCACTTGCTCTTCTCGCCGGACCTGGATGTGTGAGACTTAATCCTCCACCTACTCCCTTCAGACTTTCCATGGGATTGGGAAGGCTTCCCTTCCCCTTGCTTGGGAGTGAAACCCTTACGACGTTGGGTTCGCTCCAGATCACTCTCCAACATCCTGGCAGACTCAACCAACTCATTAAATCCAGCCCTCTTCATAGAAATGAGGGGTTGCCTCAGATTCTCCCTCAGCCCCTTGTAGAAGAGGTTATCCCTCTCTACATCATCCGCCATCATCGTTCCCGCATACCGACCCAAGCGGGTGAACTCCTGCACATACTCATCCACCGTCTTGTCTCACTGCATTAAGTGCAGGAACTGCCTCTAAAGTGCCAACCGTGTAGAAACAGGAATGTACCTCTTCAGAAAAGCATCCCCAAACTCCTCCACCGACGGGGTGAGTCCCGGGAACTGGCGGCCGCTATGGCTCACCCACCACAACTTGGTGTCTCCTTCCGACATGAATGCCGCATAGTCAGATTTCTTTTCTTCTGGTGTCTCTGCCGCCCTCAAAAGCTCTTGAATACGAACCCACCAATCCTCCGCATCCGTTGGCGTACCAACTCCCTTGAAAGATGGGGGATGGAAGCTTAGGAAGTACTTCAAGTGCCGGTCTCCATGTCCGACAACTAACCTTTCCGCCAAAGGCTCCACTCACCTGGCTTCTCCTCCTGGCACGGCCGTCGCCGTATCCGGTGTAGTAGGGGTTGCTACCTGGGCTGCCGCTGTAGCTTGGGCTGCCACCATCGCTTCTGCAAGCATGCGGCAGAATTCGGCCGGGTTTACACCCGTGCCCAAAAGGCCTGGAGCAGTGGCACTGCTCGCCGAGAGTTCCTCTCTTTCTCTCGACGTACCCGCCTCGTTGCTAGCACTCTTCAAGAAAACAAGAAACAAGGAATCAGTCTCTAATCTCAAGACTTAAACATAAGGACACTCATGGTCCCGCGTTACTCTTAAGTGGATAACTTCTCTACGCATTGACCTTGAATCTAACCTCGCTTTGATACCAAATTGTAACACCTCCCCTGTAATGAATGTATAATATGAGTCCTGCCGGGGCCCCACAACATACGGACGCCACAGCTTTAGTATTATAAGTTGATATAGTTACCCACACTCAAAACGCTTTGCACAACACAGCGGAAACAAAAGCAAGACTAGAAGTTATCCACTACAAGAAGAGTAATAATAATGTCCTTATGTCCTTACAACAAGTGTCCAAACTCAAATAATATAATAGTCAAGAAAGTGCATAGCACACCTAGTCTACCTCGGCATGCAAGCCGGACAACATGAACCTCAAACATACAACATCATATATGTAGAGCTACAAAAGAGAAAAGCACTTCATGAGGCTTAGTCCTTTCTGGCCGGCGAGCTAGCTCCTGCATGCAATCCTTGCCCTGTAAAATTTATTAGTAACGTGGGTCAGCAAAGGCTGACCTCAAACTGTGTAACAACACATCTCCTCCCGGCCACCCCAAACGGACCCCGGGGTACCCCTCCAACCTGCGAGTTAGCACTTTGTATGCAATAATCATAAGCAAGAAAAGCAACTACAGAAACAGGCTTGGATGTCACACACATCATACATGTTCTCTACGGGTTGAGCATATAATAAAAAGGGTCTACTTATGCAACATGTATGCAACAACCCGGGCTTCACCCAAGGCACCCTATCTCGTATGCATCTAGCACATCATCACATCACATGGGTACTCATCGTTTCCCCATTGGCATAAAGCCACAAACAAGGGGGTAACACAATTCCCCCCCAATGGCACATAGGCCACCAAATGGAACTCTTGCAAGGCCCCACCCACTCAAGGTCTTAGACCCGGGCTTGCCTACAAGCTCTGACGTCTCATGTCAGGATTCCAACAAACACAAACTGACTGATTCTAAGAAGCCTTGGTGGACCCCACCCGCTCATGGACTCATTGCCCGGGCTTGCCCCCATGCTTGGCATTCTCGTCAGTCTCACAGAAGGGGACTAGTCTCACCGGGACACTCTCCATACATGACGTGAACGTCACGGGATAGCCAGCCGACCACGGAGACATAGCCATGCCTTGGCACATCACAAACCAAGACAATTCCACCATAGTCCCTCATTTGCACTGCAGCATTCCCGCGCACCAAGGAAACCATCTACAACTCATGCAGAGCTAACCTTGTCTACCAAGGAAACCATCTACCTCCACGAGGAGCTAACCTTGTCCGGTTCCGACTACACGTACTCACTCGAGAAAAAGGGGAAACATCACCACATCACAAACGGCATCTTGCCGCAACGGAAACTCTACGAATTCTTAAAGTTCGTATGCAACATCACCGAGTCGGACTAACGGTCGCGACTACGGCTTCACCCATCATGCCTAATCCACTAATGGAGCGGATCTCTAATGCAAATCATGCCGGGGACAGACTCAATCGACCCGAAGGTTCCTCTCGAACCTTGGCGACCCAAAACTCATCTCATTTGAGTGTTTGGTGCCCAAAACTAGAAAAGAAATGATGCTAAAGACATGCATCCTAAGACCGAGAGGAGAAGTGTCGTTACCTTCCGACTCCTCTTCCTTGCCATGGCAAAATAGCCGGATGAAAACCTTCGCAGATATCTAGCCTCCACGGATTTGGACTCGGCTCGCGATTTGGAGCACCGAAGCTTCTCCTACAGCCCAAACCCTCCTTCTTCTTCTTCCTTGCTCTCCCTTCTCTCTAGAATTTAGTAAGAGAAAAGCTTGAAGAAGAATGAGGGTTTCCAACCCTATTCTCGGACTTAACTTCCCAAGGGCAGACCTGAACCATCAGATCCCAAAATAGGGGAAGGAATGGCCACGATCCGTCTGAAAAATAAAATACCTGGGCCGAACACGGCCTGGAACACGCCCGTATCCAGGGCCGTGTCCCCCATTCGCCGTCTCAAATTGACGTGCCTGGAGCAGCACACGGGCATTCGACACGCCCGTGTTCGACCCGACACGCCCGTGTCTAAACTAACACGGCCGTGTGGTCGGCCGTGTGCCTCCAGCGACACAGCCCCTAAAATAACCTGAGAAGGACATGGCCTGGGACACGCCCTTGTCCCAAGCCGTGTGCGAAGTCTCGACACTCGTCGGCATCCTTTGTGTCGACACCACAGAAAAACGTCGAGCGAAGATCGTCGAACAAGCGGGACACGCCCTGTGACACGCCCGTGTCACAGGCCGTGTGCCCCAGTCTCGACACTCGACACTCGACGAGTGAACATCGTCGACTGAAGATCGTCGACAGACCCACACGGCCTTGGACAAGCCCGTGTCCTAGGACGTGTGCCATGTCTCGACACATTGTCGAGCGAAAATGTCGACACCCCGGGCCAAGTGTCAACACGGGCTCGACACGCCCTGCGACACGCCCGTGTCGCTGGCCGTGTGCCCTGTCTCGACACTTCGTCGAGTGCAAAGTGTCGACTACGCGGCCAAGTCGTCGACTCCAGCCTGACACGGCCGGCGACACGCCCGTGTCCCGGGCCATGTGCCCCCTGCCAGAAACCAAAAATTGGCCAAAAACGCAAATCGACCCTCTCTCAAAACCTGGGGTGTTACAACAATAGTCATATTCCACATTTCTACGCCTAAAGAAATAAGGAATTTTCTCATTAAAATTTTCCACCAAGTATAGTTCACACATGTAAATAAAGGTGGTGATAGTGAATTTTTAGGGTACAAAGATCCATCCCCACTAGTCAATTCGAGGTCATGGTTAGCCATTATTTCCGGTGGTGAAACCTTTTTGGAATAACCTAACTCTGATATCACTTGTTGGATCTTTTGGCCAACCTTAGAGGGGGTGGGGTTGAATAAGGTTTTCAATTAAATTCAGAATTAAATCATTAAGTAGGGCAACATTGTTGGGTATTATTTCCACAATAATCCTAATTTGAAGAGTCCCACTTGAACTAAGATGAATTTGGTTATAGTTGACTTTACATTCAAGTTGTGTGTTTGCATGACCTAATTGCCAAGTAAATTCCAATGTCAAATTACAATGAGTCATGTAAAATAGGACTATGCAATGTAATCCCTTATTGTGTAGGACATGGTGTTGACTCATGTGTAATCTCTATATTGGGGTGTACTTTATTTTCAAGTGTGTAGGAAACAAGAAAAAGGAAGTTGGTTGAGTTTAGGAAGAATCAGAAAAATTCCTAAGTAAAATTCATCGAGTATACACGTGAAGTCTCGGGTCATTCATCGAGATGTCACGTGAAAACTCGTGGAATTCATTGAGTTTACTCGAGAAATTTCTGACAGTTTCTTAAACATCTTCAGAAAATGACTAAGTTAAATTCATCGATTATATACGTGAAGTCTCATGTCATTCGTCGAGATATCACGTGAATACTCGTAGAATTTGTCGAATATACTCCAGTGGTCTAGTGACTGTTAACAGAAAAATTTTCAGGTCAAATTCATCGAATGAACTCATGTACTTCGTCAAATTCTCTCATGTACTCTAAGTAATTCATCGAGTGCACTAGCTATGACTCGAGTCATCTCGACAAATGGACTTAGGGTTTTTCTGGATCGATTCTTTCTGACGAGTTCTATTTCAAATGACAGTCATGTACAGTGCACGTGAAAGCTTATTTTTGGAAGGAAATTTCTATCCGTTGAAGATGGACTTTATATATATATCAAGGATTCATTTTAGAAAGATAACTTGCTAAGAATCGCAAAAATTTCTCAAGACCTCATTTCCAAGATCGTGGACGGATGAACTCTATTTTCTCGATCAACTATTCTTGGAATTGTTCTTCTTGACGACCTAGATTTCACGATCAGCGATTCTTCTCACAGATAGATTGGACAAGATCGTTTCTTTCAAATTCCTCATAGTTGTTTTCAATCAAGTTGGATTCCAAGATTTCAGATCAAGATTTTCAAGATTTCAAGTCTTCTCCTTGAACTTCATTCCAAGTTCTAATCTCCAAGAAGGAAGAAGATTGAATCCATTCAGATCTGAAGAAGTATATAGTTTTTTATTTGGAAAGTTGTAAAAACTATTTTTCTTATTGTAGGAAGTTTCTACTTTCGAGTTTGTAGATCTGTGTTATTATATCGAGTTATAGGAGAGTTATCTCCGAGTGGTAGGAGAGGTTCTTCTCCAAGTTGTAAGAGCAGTGTCTCTGAGTTGTAGGAGTTGAGTTTTAGAGGTGTAAGATTTGTATAATCTGAGATTTGGTGAAGTAGCTGAGTCTAGCCCAAAGTGCTTGATAGGCGAGGCGGGATAATGAAAGTACTCATTATAGGGAACCACTATAAATCTTTGTGTGCTTCTATGTGCTTGTTTATTACTAATTATTTATTCCACAAAAAGACGCATAACTCACTTATTCACCCCCCTCTAAATGATTTAGGTAGACAACTAGATACTTTCAAACCTGTTCTGGAAGCTACCGCGGGGCGGTAGGCTACTACCGCACAGAGGTAAGTCATAGAAAACAAAAGTTCTGTAAGGCAACCTGTTCTTCAAGCAAATGCGGGGCGGTAGACTACTAGCACACGATGATAGGTCACAGAATCACTTTTCCCTTGTGACAGTTTGTTTTTAATTTTCCACACACCCCTTAGAGCCATAGTAACAAGCTACCACGAATTCGAGATGAAAAAAAAAGAAATATATTTTTATTCAAAACTAAAAACAAGGGTTTACAACAATACAACAAGATCTCAGTGACGCTGGAGATCGGAGGTGATGAATCAAACAACTCTCTTTTGATTTCTATACTGACCCTCAACCAGGATCTGTTGGCTCTCTTTATTCTTCCCAAGAAAATTGACGAGCTGGCTCCTAACCTTCTGTTGGGAATAGTGCCCTTCAATGTTCCCTAGGATTTGAAGAGCCATCACAAATCAGGCTAAGGGGCAAAGTGTATTTAATGCTAGGTCAAGTCTTTGTTTATAGGACAGTCGATGATTGGACAAGGGTACCCAAAAGAGTAAGCTAGCCAGTTGGATTTTTGTCTAAGGCAAAAGCGTCGAGAACAAGAGTTTGTCTCAACACAATTGCTGAGACAAAAGTTAGTATCAGCACAACCGCTAAGACAAGTGTTTGTGTCAGCTGAGAAGAAGAAAGCGCTGAGAGAACTGTGAAGAAGAACTGCCAAGACAAGAAAGCGTTGAGACAGTTAAGCAGAAGAACTATTGAGACAAAGTCAACAGAATTTCACTAAGTCCAGAAGCACTGAGTGAAGCAGACTCATTCAACGCTTCTAATGAAGGGCCAAGTCTACGTGCGTTGAGTGATTCAACATCACTCAACGCTTGATTGTTTCTGAAATTTTTCTAAGTCCAGAAAGGGGTGACGTGAGTTGATGTCACTAGAAGTCAACAAGTCAAAGCATTTCAAAGCCATTGCGGGAAAGCTGCAGTAGTGTCAGAAGCTACTATTTGTCCTCTTTTGAGAGAGGTGGCGCTCATCCTCCATGTTTGGGCCCACAATACTATTAAGAGCCGTTGAATCTCAAGGTCATATATAAGGAAATGTTTAACTTGAAAATATTAACTTTTCTAGGGTTGCAAAAAAGGCGGCTGGACATCATCGTCTTCTCCGACGAGCTTGAAAGAGCTGTCCAGCAGAGAAAGCAAGAGGGCAGATAAAGATAGTTTAAGCTTCCTCCACTTCAGCAGGATAGTTCTGGGTAGAACAAGATAGATGATTCTTCTGATTCAGCAAGAGTGAAGATAGTTGTTGAAGAGCACTCATTCCTTCAACAGCAGGTAACTGAGTAATAAGCAAAGAAGTTAGCTACTGAAGAGGACTGTTTTTTTCAACAGTAAGTGGCCTAGACTGAAATCTGCTCAGTACAGCAAGGCAAACTTAGAGATTAATCTCTGAGTCTGTTATCTAATCATTTCATTTAAATTACCCTGTAAGATCCATGTGTGAATATGAGAGTAGGGATGTCCTCTAAGCCTTACTAGTAGGGCTTTGCGCCTGAGGTAGGTGACTGTAAAGTCACTGAGTTGTAGGTGACAGGATTGTCACTAAGCTGTATGTCTTGGAGGAGACTGAGTGTAGGGCATTCGTCCCTGAGGTAGGTGATTAATTAATCATTGAGTTGTAGGTGCCTGGAAGGGAACTGAGGTAGTTACATGCTGGGTACTGAGCTGTTGGAGTACTGAAGCACTCTAAGAGTAAGGATATGTGCCTAAAACTGTAGGGCTGAGAAGCCTAAGTTGTAGGCCTTTGTGTAAGGCTGAGGTACGTGGCTTGAGGGTCACTAAGTGTAGGAGCACTGCAGAGCTCTGAGGTAGGAACTTGTTGGCTCTGAGGTAGGTGTCCTGAAAAGGATACAGAGTGTAGGAACTTGCTGAAGTTCTGAGTGTAAGGCTGAGGGCCTGAGGTGTATGCTCTGAGGAGCATATTTGGAGGAATTTGGCCTTGTCTAACAACAGTTAGAAATGTGGGAGGGACAGTGGATGTACCCATAATTTGGGGAACCACTATAAATCTGTGTTCTTGTTTGTGTGTGTTTTTTTATTACTTACAGTTGCTAAGGGAAAGCTCTAGATCACCCTAAGCAGAAAGCTAAAAGAAAGCAACAAGATAGTAAAAAGACTCAAAGAGATTTAAAGACGTATTCACCCCCCCCCCCTCCAGGTGACCAGCTAACCTTGAAATAAGAACTTTCAAGTGGTATCAGAGGGAGGTTACTCAAAAAGGACCAAACAGTCTGAGTAGTCTCCAAGGTTAGCTAGAAGTTATTACATATGGGTTCAGGTATGAATTACAAGAAGCTGGGGGCCATGAAGCTTCCAATATGTAGGAAGGAAGGATTTGGCCTCTAGAAGCAAAGGGTCATATTGTTCATGGAAGCATCCGACCCTATGATATATGTAACAGTACAGGAAGTTCCTTTTGTCCCCACAAAGGCCTCCACCATAGATCCAACTCTAAAAGTGCCCCAGGCATATAATGAGATGGACAGAGATGAGGTAGAGTTTTCTACCATGGACAAGAGGACACAAAATATAATAGACAGTGCCATTGATAACTCAACCTTCCAAAACCTAGTGCACTACAAGACCTCCAAGGAAATGTGGGACACTCTTGTGGTCTACACGGAGGGTTCTGAGGAAGTTAGAGATGACAGGAAGTCCATGCTCAACCAAGAGTATGAGGCCTTCTGGCAATGCAAGCTTGAGAAAGTTGCTGACTGTTTTGAGAGGTTCTTTAGGACTTTTAGTGAACTAAGAACCTATGGTAACGTCTTTAGGAACTATGAACTGAATGGCAAGTTCCTTAGATCTCTCACTAGAGATTGGGACACCAAGATTTGTGTCAGTAGGGAAATGGCTAAGCTGGATGACACTCCTCCACCAACTCTATTTGGGAAGTTGTTATCCTATGAGCTGCAGTAGGCTGCTAGACAGGGGGAGGAAAATTGCAGCAATTCCAATACCAAGGATAAGTCAGTGGACCTTAAGGCATAATCCCCAAGAAGGAGCAGAAAAAAGACTCCCTCTCCACCAAGGAGGGAAGCTGAGTCCAACTCAGAAAAGTCTAAGTCAAGTACATCAGACAACCACATGTCTGTGGAAGATTTCGCAGCCTTCTCCAGGAAATTTCAGAAGTTCATGATGAGGAAACATTGGAAGAGCAGACCATCTTAATCCTCTCATCACAGGAAGTCCTCCAAAGAAGAAAGGTGTGGCCCTAAAACTAGTAAACAGACTTTATCTAGAGTTATCTATTATTTTTATAGGAAGGCTGGGCATGTCATTGCTGACCACCCAGTCAGGAGAAAGGAAGAAGATGAAAAGAAGAAGCACTATCATCACCACAAGGACAAGAAGAAGGAGAAGTCCTTTGTGGCTAAGAAGGAGAAAAGCTGGACAGACTCTTCCTCCTCAGAGTCAGAAGAAGAAGCCTATATATGGCGGATTTCTGTTGCTACAAGTCCAGAAGAAGAAGAGGAATATCATGCAGCCAGGATAGGAATCAGGGCCCCTCTGTCACACTCAGAGAGTGATAATGAGGAGGATGAGGTAGTCAGTGGATGTCATGGCTTGATGGAAATAACAGAAGAAGAAAGAAGTCCGGTAGATAGAGAATCAATCAAGATACAACCTCTCTCCATTTTTTTCATCTGCCTCTGACTATGAAACCAGTCCAGACACTGAAGCATCTTCATCCTATGATGAAGATTGCTCAGAATCTAAGACTGATGTCAATCAAGTGTTTGACAAGTATGGACTACTCCTAGATGCTCTAAAGAAGAGCAGAAAGCATGTCAAAAGGCGAGCAAAGGATATTGAAGTCCTTAAGCCTTATAAAACTCTTTATAATAATAAATCTATTGAGTTTTATAAGAAAAGTCATGAGGTGTCTGAACTCAAGAAAAGTCTTGAGTGTCAGACCATGCTTCTTGAAGAGAAGTGTTAACATATTAGACATCTTGAACAAAAATTGACTGAGAGATTAGGGATTGTGGTTAATGCTCCTCAGTCATAGAGGTTGTTCCCAAAAGTTGCAACTAGCCAAACCCCTGAGAAGCTGGGAATAGAACACACAAATCATCTATTCAAATCAAAATTCCCCGATAATAGGACAGTATTTCAAAAGGTAAATTTACCTTCTAAATCTGTCAAGTTTGGACCTTCCCTTAAGGATCCATCTTTTGTATGCACTACCAGTGGGGTAAAGTCACCTGATCTCTGTAGGAGTAATGTTGACCTCTCTAGCAATAGAGTTCTGGATAAGTCCTTTAGATTTGGATCCAAATATCCTTATCTAAAGTGATGAGAGAGGCCACCAGATGGCAGGCTCCACAAGTTTAAATACAAATGTCCCATCCTGGACAAGTTGTATTTAGTACTCCAGCACCTTCACTCAGGAAGAAGGAAGCAGCAAACCCCAACGCTCATTCAGTAAAGCTTGGGGCTGCAAACTTCTCACATGGATAGCAATTAAAAGCATCCACCTTCTATGTTGTCCAGAAGAGAAGGAACAACATTCATGAATGTTAGTGTTGTGGGAAAGTGGCTCACCATGCCATTGATTGTTGGCATAACCTGAATATGGCCAGTGGAAAGAAATATGCTCAGCACAGGCAAAGAGTTGGGCAAAAGCTTTATAATGCTAACATGAATCTAGGACCCAATAACTATTGGGTTCCTAAGGGAAAATAAACTATTTTTTGCAGGATAGTCCAAATACCTATCTAAAAAGACTTGGTATTTGGATAATGGATGTCCCAGGCACATGTCTGGGACAATATGACTCCTCAAGTACTATCCTCCAAGTAAAGCAATGAACAAAATTTAAGGCTATTAAGTGTGTAATCCTCAAAAGCTAGAGGTAGACAACCTCAAGGTAAGTCTCTCTCTTTTGTAGAGAGACTAAGTTTACAAATTTCTGAATTAAGTTAAATGTGCTTAAGATAAAACAAATCAAGCACATCAGTTGGAGAACAATGATTTACTTATCTATCAGATTATTTGTACTGTTAAATATTTTAGTTTTTTCTCTCTAGCTCAAATAACTTGTAAATAAGTGCATAATAAGTCTGCCAATAAAAACTACCTTATTAGCATAATAGGTCTCCATTCTATTTAAAATTGATAAAATGTTGGGATAATAATAGTGTACATCAAGACAGTGATAGGAGCTATAATATAATCATCAAACACTGAGTGAATGCAAAAAGAGCTGAGTGTCATGCTAGAAACCTTGAGTGGACTATCTCATAACAGGAAGCGTTGAATAAGCTTTAGATCCTAAAGTACAATATTAAGCTAAAATTATTAATCACTTAATCTTATGATAAAGTAATTAAACATTTTGAATAAATATATAAGGGCGACATAAAAAGAAAAGCCACACTATTCAAAAAAGCCCTAACTCCAGCCCTCAAGGCAAAACCCTTCTCAGCGTCTCGCCGCACTGCTTCAATGGCGCCGAAGATCTCAACGGAGCTCGAGGAAGGCTATGAAATAGTCAGAAATGGATTCATTCATGCCTCTTCTGAGATTAGAGAAGTAATAATGATGATTGAGACCTCAGGATTGGAATGCACCCTATCTGAACCCTCCACCATTCTGAGAGAAGAGGTAGTTGAATTCTTCTCTAATGTAAGGGTCTCTTCTACTAAGAACTCCCATAAGTCTAAGAATGAGGACCTTAAGATGAAGGTAACCCCTAAGAGGCTAGGAAAAGCTCTTCAACTACCCTCCACTAGCCCTACTGAGGAAGAAGAACTCACCATCAAGGGCAGAGACAGAGCTCTCAGATGGTGTGGATACAGTGATGCAAAAATTGGATCACTCAAAAGGAAATTTTTCAATCGAAGAGGAAAATTGCTAGCAGATATAGTAGGGAAAGCCATAATATGCAAACTTGGATCACATGACACCATCTCCAAGTCAATGTTTGAAGTCATGACAAGGACCATCCATCACAAGCAGACCTCATGGACAACCCTCATCTTCCAGAGGATAGTAGACTGCCTTCACACTCCTAGCTTGGGCAGAATTCTTTCACTCTACCTAGTAAACACTCATCCAGATAGCTTCCAGCAGGAGCAGGGTGTGAAGATCCATTACCTGAAAATAATGGACATCAAACCCATAGATAGATTCACTAGAGTACTTCATATGAGCCAACGCTTTGAAGTAAATAACTCATTAAGTGAAAAGGGAAGCAACCTGCTTAAGAAGACAGTTCTTCCAGCTCTGAACCTGAGCATGGAACCACTCCTCCTGCTGATGTTGGACTTCAAGTCATCTTATCTCTTAGTCAATCCTCTGCAAACATCCAGCTCCAGGACAGTGCTAGGAATGTTAATGAAATCCATGCTAGTCCAAGGTCTCAACAAATATCAGAGGCTACTGCTGAAGATGAGATTGTTGCTAAAGATGTGGAAGGTGTAGCTGCTGCTGAAGATGTCACTACTACAGAAGATAACAGTTAGCATGTGGAATCCTTAGATGTTTACTTAGATGGGGCAAGCCCAAAGAAGGAGAATGTTCAGTCTGAGGGGGAGCATGATCAAATGGAGTTGAAAACTTTTGATCATGTTGTCAACAGGATTGTTGAGTCTGCACCTTCTACAGGTAATGCTCATACCTTCTTAAGTGGTAGTGTTGATAAGCTTTAGCTAAGGAAAAATTTCCTTTTGTAGGTGTTGTAATTGAGGGGGATTCTTCACAGGTACCTGCTCAGGATGATGTCCCTCCTCCCATGAGCCATCCATCCACTACCTAAATATCAAATGAGTCATTCCTAAGCCAGATCAAGGCACTCTTAGATGCTCAGACCACATCCCTAAAGGAGTATATTGACCAGTCAGTCGCTAAGCTCAAGCATGAATTGATGACTGAAGTCAAGGAGAATGGAGAAGAAACTTCTCATTTAAACAAACAGGTAACCACCTGGTTTGACAGTGTAAATGTTTACTTTAGGATTGCTAATGACCTAAAAGGGGGTAAATAGCTTCAATTTAAATTATGGCACCCCTTTTTAATAATCAGAGTACTACTTTCTTTAATATGTTTCATTCAGTCAGATAAGCAAGATATACTTAACAGCAAGTAGAAAAATAAACACAGCAAAACAATTCAGCACACACAGCACAATGCACAAAGATTTATAGTGGTTCCCCAATTTATGGCTACATCCAGTTTCCCCCTTCGCCTGTCTAGCAATGAACTAGATTCGACCAAACTCCTTCTCTTTCCTTTACTAAGATCCTTAGAACTTACAGCTCAGAGCCCACCCGGCTCCTATAACTTAGACTTTACAAGTCTTACCACTTAGATCACCAAGATCCTACACCTCAAGTTCTTCCCAAAAACTCCACCTCAAAATGAATCCACACACCTACTTCTCAGGCAACACCTGCCCTACACCTCAGAGAATTTCCAACTTCTCCTACCTCAGGCAATCTCAGCACTACCTCAGCCTTTATAACACAGGCTTACAACAAAATGAGAATAGTTCTCCTCCACTCAGATCTACAGGTAGATCTTACACAATGAGAGTAGGTAAAAGAAAAATTGAATTATAAAATGTCACCCAGCAAGAGAGATCTAAGTAACAACTTCTTGATCTGATCTTGATGAATGTGCTTCCTTCGATCTTTGTCAAGATAGATCTGATCAAACCCTTCTTAGCTTTTTAAAGCTTCTTGAAGTAGAAATTAGGGTTGATTTAGGCTGGAGAGATGTTGAAGATGATTCTTGATCAGACCTCTCTCCACCTTCTAAATTGTAGCTGATGCTTCAAACTTTTGTCTTCACAAAATTGTGTAGCTTCTTTCATCTTCTTTTTTTCTTCTCACTTCTTTCTTCTTTATTTTTCCTTCTCACTTCTTCTTTTTTAAGACTAGATTCCTTTAAATAGGCTCTGATAGGAGTAACCGGCTGATCCGGTTAATAACTGACATCTGACAGTTCTAAGTACCTCCGTCTTGATTTCTGTACTTAGGAAACATGTCTGCTGAAATGTTGAACCTTGACTGTTAAATGTGTCAACACAAGTCCTGGATGTCGACACTGCTCTTGTAGTGGTGTCGACAAATGTCTGAATGTGTCGACATAGCTCTTCAACATGTCTCGACATAACTTGTGTGGAATGTGTCTACACAAGTCCTGTGTGTCGACACAAGTCTTGTGTGTCAACCCAGTCATCTTCAGTCTCGACACAGCTTGAAAAGAGTGTGTCGACACTAGTCCTGAGTGTCGACATAGTTGTCTTCAATCTTGACACAGCTTGATTAGAGTGTGTTGACACTAGTCCTGAGTGTCGACACAGTTTTCTTCAGTCTCGACACAGTGTGTCGACACAGTTGTCCATAATGTCGACACAGCTTCTCTTTGTCTCGACACAACTTGTTCAGTGTGTGTCGACACTAGTCCTGAGTATCTCGACACATTGTACTTACCTTTATTTACCTGCACACATGAACTTAACATCCATCAAATACAATAATGTGTATATAATTGAGCTGAGAAGACTTCTTCAAAACAAGTACATTGAGACCAATGTACTCAATAATCTCCCCTTATTTTAAGAAGTCATAATCCCAATTCAATGATATACAACATGATGCAACAAAAAAATGATAAAGATATTTAAACATCCAGTGCAGTTCAGTATGTGAAATAACACAGATAATCACACATATTTAACAATAATACTGAACAGAAGATAAGGCAAACAATTTCAGTCTTAATTAACAACACATAAAATGTTGAATAAGTCAGGATTTCCATTAATTATTTTTCATAAAGTTTACTGATACAAGGTTTTTACAGATCAAGTTGTCCATGAGAACTAGAAAACTAAGAATATCCTAAGGCAGCTATGGTTCCTTGATAACTATGTCTTTCCCAGAATGTATCTTGGCTTTCACCTCAGGCTCTTTGTCCTCAGCAACTGCCTTTCCTTTGTCATTCATAGCTTTAGGTTTTGCAATAGCTTCTTCTTTCAGCCATTACCTCTCAAAGTAATGATATGGCTTTGGGAAATATTTGCTGGGCTCTATAGACTTAGCATGAAGCTTTCCTTTCTTCATATCTTGTCTTAATTTTTGAATAACTTCTTGCTGCTTCAAGTGTTTGGCCCATTCCTGTTCTGAATATCATTTCCCTCTGTCTGTGATATCAGCATTTACATCTTTCCATGCAGTAAGAATTATGGATCTGGAGGTTGGACTTCATTGCTCAAAATCAGGTTTAGTCTCAGATATTTCTCTAAACCTTGTCTTTGATAACCGAGCTTCTATCTCTGGAGCAGGAGTAGACTTGTCCACTTTCTCATATATTACATTCTTATCTAAGCCTTGAGGTGTACTGCACATGTGTTGGACAGTTGCTTGAATAGATTCCAAATTGGCTGGTTCTTAAGGATGAAAGAATTCTGTAGGAGGTGCTTCAAGTAGAGGTGGTTGACAACCAGATTCAGCAGTTTGATCACCCTCATACCATAGGGGAGGAAAGCCTAAGGTGTATCTGATATTGTTTGCTATATAGTTAGCTTGTTCAGCACTGGCCTTAATCATTACTCTCTCCCCCTTTATGACTTCTCTTTCAAAATGATCTCTGAGATCATTCTTATGAAATCTTACATGTACATCTAGGTAATTGATACCTGAAGTCACAGTATTTTTTACTCTCAGTAAATTGTTGTCCAAGTTTTTGTAAGAATCTTTGATGTCCTCAATGAAAGATTCTGAATGACTTTGTAGTTTGTTATTTATATCTGTGACAGTAGAATCAAGTTTGGTTTCCAAAATAGTGGTTTGGTTCTTAATTTCTCCCAATGTTGCTTCATGCATCACTATCAGATTTTCATTCAGTCTATTTTGATTTTCAAGGACATAGCCTTGCTTGATTGCCACATCATCTTATATTTGCTTGGCTTCGTGTTGTTGCTTGACCAGATAGACTACTGCATGTGCTCCTTTCTCAAAGAATGTAGTCATTTTAGTTTTCAAGAAATTAACATCAAATCTTATGGACTTGATGTCTTGAGCCAGCTGAAATTTCAACTCCTTGTTGTTTTCATCTACATACTTCTCAAGATCTTGTCTTTGCTTATCAAGCATCATCTGTAGTTGAACTAGCAAAGAGCTATGATCTATTGTAGGAACTGATGGTGGTCCAGATTGAAGATATTGCCTATAGCTCTTGCTCCTCTTCTTAATTTCAGAAAATTTCCTTTTCTTCAGTTGAGAAGCTTCAGCATCCTCAGATTCTGAAGAACTAACCTCTTCAATTTGAGGTGTTTCTTTAGTTTTCTCAGTACCAGGGGCCAACTCCCCCTCAATTATTATACCTTCCTTATTAATATTGATATTGTCCATTGTAATATATGCATGCTGAATTTCAGCATCAAGTATCTCAATCTGATAATCTTCAATTCTCTCTTAAACAACATCCATTATTATTGTAGTTATTGTATCCATTTGTAATGCATTGAGGTTCTCCCCCTCAGCTAGTTCTTTATCTGGAATGTTCTCCCACTGCACCTGTACACTGGTCTCAGGGGAAGCCTAGGAGATCTGCCTTGTTCTTCCACTGCATTATCATCTGAACTGAAGTGTACCTCTTCTTCAGAATCACTAGAGGAAACAACTTCCTCAACCACAGATTTCTTACCATTTACCTCTTTTATCCTTTTAGGTTTTGATGTCTCTTTAGTCAAGACTCTGTCCCATCTAGATAGGATTCTCAGGTCCATTCTCCTCATATGATTTATCTTAGTTCCAATTTTCTGATTGGTATTATCTGGGATGACCTTTACCAGATATAAACTAATTATTCTTCACATATTGGGCTTCTGAATTCCTTCTGCAATCTTATCAAACACCCCCTATTCCAGTCAGTTGTGATCTTGAAGATAATTCTTGTCATCATGTTAAACATTGTAACACCCCCCTATCCGTCACATAGCATATAGCAGTAGGTCCGGCCGGGGCCCGATGCCGTATGTCACAGACAGACCGGGTGGTTACTTATGGAAACCATCCAACCAATCTCAACGTCCTACACAGAGCATTCTAGCGGAAGCAGTTTATAAAAGTTGTAATAAAGAACCCAGCATTAAAGCATGAATGTCCACTAATACGAAATAGGAATGTTATACAAAATACCCAAAATAAGCCTTAAGGCCTTACAAAACGTTTCGCTTCCAATTACATGTTTTACAAACCACGGCACGCAGGCCGGTCACACATGAATAAAGCAGTAAACACTTCCAAATAGGCCTTCAAGGGCCGGCTTCGCATTCGGGCTTTAGCCCGCTATTGACCGCTTGGTCCAGCTGCACCTGCAAGCAACAAACCACCGCACGGTGGCAAAACAAGGCAATGGTCAGCAATGCTGACCAAATTATAACGATCCCGCCCCCAACTCGGGGTGGCGATGCTCCTTCCCTGCATTTCATTAGCATAAGCGAGCAATATATAATTAGCCATTTCATCACAGACGATGGCTCTCACGGCCACACTCCCCGTGCTCCCAGGGCACATTCTCGGTGAGCCGGTCGATGTCACGTTAATTAAATCCATAGACATTCCGGACTCACCACCGCCACTTGGACGGCCAAACCTATGAGCAATTTGTCTTCTTGGCCTGGGTCACGACAATTTAAGTCATCAACCGCCAAAGACCCTAATCTATGCCAACGGTAAGTGCCATGTGCCTTTAGGTCTATTTAACCGAACGACATAGAACGGGTACGGTTCCATCTAACCCGTGCTCACATCGCAACGACAATTTAAGTCATATGCGCGGGTCAAACTTCCACTGAGTCCCATTTCCATCACAAGTCACATAACCCGGTTATGTTCAAGTTGGCTCTCAAGCCACCAAGTTGGCAAGATCTCGTATCCGCCCAGTTTTCCGGGTGCACCTTTGGGTTAGTCCCTAAGGCTCCCTGCTGCAATCTACCGCGTAGAAAACCCGAAAACAACCAATAGCACGGAGTCTTCTCCGGCATTATGCAATGCAACATCACCAATCCAGACCAACATGTCCGGGTAGGCTTCACACATCATGCCTATGTCCGTTCTCGCTTACGGACTCTAAACAACGGGGACTTCACATATCTACCCGAAGGAACGCCTCCAACTCTCCGCAAACTCGCGAGAGCGGGCTTCCTATGCAAAGAAAGAGAGCTACTCATGCTCAAGATGAGGATCGTTACCCTAGCGTTCCTCTTTGGCGCCATTGAAAAGTAATCGGATGAAAAGCACCGCACTAGCTTTGCCTCCGTGGATCCGGAGCCGGCTCGCGATTCGGAGCTTCGAAGCTCCTCCAATGGCAGGATCTAGCTCCTTCTTCCTCCCTTGGCTCTCCTCTCTCTCTAAGGTTTTAGAAAGATAACACTTAAGAAAAAGTGAGGGTTTCTAAGTCCAATCCCGGGTATATCCCTTCAGGAACAACCCCCAGCTGTTGGATCTCAAAATAAGGAAACGAACGGCTTTGATTCGGGACTGAAATGCCCAATCTGGACCGAACACGGCCTGGCACACGCCCGTGTCCAGGGCCGTGTGCCTCATTCGCCGTCAAAATCGAATCACCTGGAACCTCACATGGGTATCGAACACGCCCGTGTTCGACCTGACATGCCCGTGTTCCACCTGACACGGCCGTGTGGCCGGCCGTGTACCCCATCATTTTTCCCCAAAATCAACCCGAGCACTGCACGGGTTCTAGGACACGCCCATGTCCCTACCCGTGTCACCTCAACACGCCTGGACCCCAGGCCGTGTACACGGTCTCGACACTCGACACTTCGTCGAGCTAAGATCGTCGACCCATCGACACGGCCTTGGACACACCCGTGTCCTAGGCCGTGTGCCTTGTCTCGATACATTGTCGACACCAAAGTGTCGACTCCCCGGGACGAGTGTCGACACGGGTCGACACGCCCTGCGACACGCCCGTGTCGCAGGCCGTGTGCCATGTCTCGACACCTCGTCGACTGCAGAATGTCGACTTCGCGGCTAAGTGTCGACACGGGTCAACACGCCCTGCGACACGCCCGTGTCGCAGGCCGTGTGCCCAGTCTCGACACAATGTCGAGACCAAAGTGTCGACTTCCCGTCTCAGTGTCGACACAGGCTCGACACGCCCTGGGACACGCCCGTGTCCCAGGCCGTGTGCCTGCTGGCAGAACCCAAACTGGCCCAAAACGTCCCCCTTTTGCTCCTTTGAGTTTCGGGGCGTTACAACTCTCCCCCTCTTAAAAGAATTTCGTCCACGAAATTACATAAAGGAAAGACATGTACAAAACCAAAATTTGTACCTGAGCGGAACAACTCCGGATACTCGTCAAGCATAGTATGCTCTCGCTCCCAAGAGAGCTCCTCACGACCGCAATTGTCCCACCGGACCTTGACCATCATGTTCTCTTTATTGCATAGCCGCTTGACCTCCGCGTCCTCAATCCGCACGGGCTTGACCTTAGTCGTCAGCCCACTATCCACCGGTACTTGATCAACCGCGATCACTTGCGTAGGCTCTTCCACCGCCTTCCGAAGCACCGAAATATGGAATACATCATGTAGACCACTTAACTCCACTGAAAACTTCAACCGATAGGCCGCTTCACCAACTCGCTCCAGAACCTCAAACGGTCCAAGGTACCTCGGGCTTAGCTTTTTCAATCGCCGCACCCGCGAGACACCCTTGAACGGCTTGATCTTTAAGTATACATAATCGCCCACAACGAACTCCACGTTCCTGTGCTTGGCATTATAGTACTTTGCTTGCCGGTTCTGAGCGATAAGCAACCTCTCCCGAATGGTTCACACCAAAGAAGTAGCATCCTCCACTTTCGATCGCTTATACAACTTTGACTCACCCGTTTCTAACCAAGACAACGGCGTGCGACATTTTCTACCATATAGGGCCTCGAAGGGCGCCATTTGGATACTCGCTTGGTAGCTGTTGTGGTATGCGAACTCCACCAAATAAAGGTGGTCTTCCCATTGCTTTCCAAAATCCAAGACACACATGCGAAGCATGTCTTCCATGGTTCTATTGACCCTCTCGGTCTGCCCATCCGTTTGCGGATGGAAGGCTGTGCTGAATTTCAGCTTTGTTCCCAACATTTGCTGCACCAGCCTCCAATCATTGGACGTGAACCACCCATCTCGGTCACTCACGATGTTGCGGGGCACACCATGAAGCCGTACTATGTTATCCACATAAAGCTTTGCCAACTTCTCCACCGGATCATCCTTCCTATGCGGAATAAAATGCGACACCTTCGTTAATCGATCAACAACCACCCAAATGGCGTTGTTTCCCTTCTGCGACCTTGGCAAACCGTGCACAAAGTCCATAGAGATGTCGTCAAATTTCCACTCCGGAATAGGCAAGGACTTAAGGAATCCTCCCGGCTTTTGGCACTCCGCCTTTACCAAGGCGCAAGTTTGGCACTTCGCTACGTAGACCGCCACATCCTTTTTCAAACTCGGCCACCAAAACAGTTTCTTCACATCACGGTACATCTTCATGCTCCCCGGGTGAATCGAGTATTTGGTATGGTGTGCCTCGTACAACAACTCCACCCGCAAATTGCCCACACTTGGGACGCACAAACGACCGTCTTTTCAAAGCAACCCGTCCTCCACGACGAATTGGGAATTTAACCCATCCAGAGCCTCTACCATGAACTGCTTCATATGAGCATCCATATCCAAAGCCTGCCGAATACGATCAGCCAGGTCATATTGGACTTCAGTCCAATTCAGAACTGCTTCAGCACCTGATTGCCTGTCCACACAGACAATCTCCAACACCTCCAACTCTCGCACCAACCGCTCATCGTGCACCGATAGCCAATTGGCTTGAGCTGGGGCTCGGCGACTCAGCACATCCGCAACCGCATTCCCTTTGTCAGGCACGTAGTGGATCTTGAACGTATAGTCCCCCAGGAACTCCATCCACCTTCGCTTCCGCATATTCAGATCTTTCTGATCAATAAGATACTTTAGGCTCTTGTGATTGGTGTAGATATCAATCTTCACACCGTACAAGTAGTGTCTCCACAGCTTCAAGGCAAAAATCACGGCCGCTAACTCCAAGTCATGGACCGGATAGTTCCTCTCATGCACTTTTAGCTGTCTCGAGCCATAAGCTATTACACTTCCGTGTTGCAGTAGCACGCAACCCAAAGCGCTGCCTGAAGCATCGCTATAAATCTCATAGCCTTCGGTCCCACATGGCGAACTCAGCACAGGCGCCGTGGTCAACCGACACTTCAACTCCTCAAAAGCTCGTGCGCACTCCGGCGTCCAAACGAACTTATGCTCCTTCCTCGTCAATGTAGCGAGAGGTAACGCTATCCGCGAGAAGTTCTCTACGAAGCGCCTCTCCCGTATCGCAACAATCTTCGCCGGATCCACAGCAATACCCTCTCCACTTACAATATGTCCGAGGAACGCCACAGAGGATAGCCAAAACTCGCACTTCGAGAACTTGGCATACAACTGATTTCTCCTTAGCATCTCCAACACCAAATGAAGATGCTTGAAGTGATCTTCCTCACTTTGCGAGTACACCAAAATATCGTCGATGAAGACGATCACGAAATGGTCCAAATAATCCCTGAACGTCCTTTTCATCAAATCCATGAACACTGACGGCGTATTAGTCAGCCCAAACGGCATGACCGTAAACTCATAATGCCTATATCTCGTACTAAACGCTGTCTTCGGGATATCACTCTCCCTTATTCGTAGCTGATAGTACCCAGCCTTGAGATCTAACTTCGAGTACACCGTCGACCCGACTAACTGATCAAAAAGATCATCAATCCGGGGGATCGGGTACTTGTTCTTCTCAGTCAGCTTGTTGAGCTCCCGATAATCAATACATAGCCTCAAGCTTCCGTCCTTCTTCTTAACAAAGAGGACCAGTGCGCTCCAAGGCGAAGAACTCGGGCGCACATACCCTTGCTCCAACAACTCTTGCAGTTGAACTTTCAGCTCCGCCATTTCCTTAGGCGCTAGCCGATACGGAGATCGTGACACAGGCTTTGCACCTGGCACTAGCTCGATCGTAAAATCTATCTCCCGCTGAGGCGGGGCTCTAGGAAGATCTGCGGGGAACACATCAGGGTATTCCGATACCACTGAAATACAATCCAATGCGGGCTTCGGCTTTGCAACCTCCACTAGTGTAAAGAATAGTTCTGCTCCGGCACGAACCGCCTTCACCACCTAAAGAGCAGACATCAACGTCTTGCTCGACCCCTTTAAGCCCGTAAAAGTCGTCTCACGACTTGCTCCCAGCTTGACTTCCTTGCTACCGCAATCTATATGGGCCTGCTGCTCCGAGAGCCAGTCCATGCCAAATATGACGTCGAACTCCACCAACGGAAGTAAAGACGCCCGTAGGTCGAACTCCTGCTCCCCAATACGAATCTTAACATCGCAGATCCTATCCGCTCGCATCGAACACCCGTTGGGCAACAACACATCCAACTTATCCTTCGCCATCGAAGAAGGGACTCCGATGCGTGATATAAATCCTTCGGACAAGAAGGAGTGTGAAGCTCCCGTATCGAAGAGTGCTCGTGCCGGATTTTCACAAATCAATACAAATCCTAAACAAGCAGTGGTAAGGTAACATGTGCATAACAAGTATTGAAAGAAATCGACTTGCTATAAATTAAACCGTACCTGTCACCACATCAGCTTGTTTGATGGCCTCCTGTTGGCCAAGATTATAGACCCTTGGTTGGGCCGGAGCATAATGGGATGCGGTCGACTCCACCGCCTTTCCCTTCTCTTCATAAGTAGCTCCCGGCTTCCTCTCGGACTTAGGACGTCCGCTCCAACAGTCACGGGCAAAGTGCCCCGTCTTTCCACATGTAAAACACGCGCCCGGGGTCCGACTCGTAGTCGCCCCAGAAGCACCAGAAGGAGCTGGACCCGAAGTCCTATGCTTCTTGAAAGCCCTCCGATAGCCGGACTTTGAAGTAGTCGGCACTTTAAATTCAGATTTCTTCTCACCCAAGCTTTTCTTTGCTTGTACATTCTTCATGTCCTTCTCCAAGGACCGGGCAGTATTGACCAAGGTTAAGAAACCCTGCGTCATCGGCCCCAAAACTAGTAGTCTCAACTCATCCCTCAAGCCTTCATAGAAGCGATTAGTCTTGCGCTCCTCATCCATGATGGTGGAGCTAGCATAACGACTCAGACGAGTAAACTCGTGGAGATTTTAATCCACGCTCCTCTCACCCTGTACCAACTTCAGGAACTCATTCTCCAACGCTATCTTCTGCGTCGAAGGGAGGTATCTAGCCAAGAATAATCTCGAGAACTCTTCCATCGAGACATCACCAAGTTGCCTACCTCTCAATAAGTGCGGCTCCAATCCTTCCCACCACATCCTCGCTTCACCGTCCAAAAGGAACGTAGCGATGGTGGTCATTTGCCACTCCTCCGTCTCCGTTGCTGTCATGACTCTCTTCACCCTGGAGAGCCAGTCTTCAGCCTGAGATGGGGTTCCCAACCCCGAGAATAACGGAGGGTTAAAGCTCATTACATGCTTAAGCTACCTCTCAGTTGCCCTCCTTAGCACCACCGGTTCCACAACCACTTGCTCCTCTCTCCTTGGCTCAGCCTCTTGCAGAGGTTCTTGCTCCATAACAGGAGCAGGCTGCTGCGTTTGCCTTGCAGGCTGCGCATTTATCACGGCCAACACCGCTTCAGCCACCAATCGAATATTCTCAGCCGACAGAGGTGTTGCAGGAGCAACATCCGGTGCACTACTAGCCTCAGAAACTCGGCGTTCTGACAGCCCAACACCACTTCTGGTCAGCTATAGTGGTACAAAACACCGTTAAGCGACCACATAAATTTCAAACAGCAATTATAGGAACACGCAGGTTCCTCAAACACGAGTATTTGCATTCCTAAGTGGACATTCATGGGTTCTTTTTACTGTTATTACGAAGACGCACACAATGTGCACACCACCCATTAAAAAGAATTCGCCCACGAATTCACTTTAAGCCCGACCAAAACCAGTAGTCTGATACCAAATTGTAACACCCTCCTATCCGTCACATAGCATATAGCAGTAGGTCTGGCCGGGGCCCGACGCCGTATGCCACAGACAGACCGGGTAGTTACTTATGGAAACCATCCAACCAATCTCAACGTCCTACACAGAGCATTCTAGCGGAAGCAGTTTATAAAAATTGTAACAAAGAACTCAGCATTAAAGCATGAATGTCCACTAATACGAAATAGGAATGTTATACAAAATACCCAAAATAATCCTTAAGGCCTTACAAAAAGTTTCGCTTCCAATTACATGTTTTACAAACCACGGCACGCAGGCCGGTCACACATGAATAAAGCAGTAAAAACTTCCAAATAGGCCTTCAAGGGCCGGCTTCGCATTCGGGCTTTAGCCCGCTATTGACCGCTTGGTCCAGCTGCACCTGCAAGCAACAAACCACCGCACGGTGGCAAAACAAGACAACGGTCAGCAATGCTGATCAAATTATAACGATCCCGCCCCCAACTTGGGGCGGCGATGCTCCTTCCCTGCATTTCATTAGCATAAGCGAGCAATATATAATTAGCCATTTCATCACAGACGATGGCTCTCACGGCCACACGCCCCGTGCTCTCAGGGCATATTCTCGGTGAGCCGGTCGATGTCACGTCAATTAAAGCCATAGACATTCCGGACTCACCACCGCCACTTAGACGGCCAAACCTATGAGCAATTTGTCTTCTTGGCCTGGGTCACGACAATTTAAGTCATCAACTGCCAAAGACCCTAATCTATGCCAACGGTAAGTACCACGTGCCTTTAGGTCTCTTTAACCGAATGACATAGAACGGGTACGGTTCCGTCTAACCCGTGCTCACATCGCAATGACAATTTAAGTCATATGCGCGGGTCAAACTTCCACCGAGTCCCATTTCCATCACAAGTCACATAACCCGGTTATGTTCAAGTTGGCTCTCAAGCCACCAAGTTGGCAAGATCTCGTATCCGCCCAGTTTTCCGGGTGCACCTTTGGGTTAGTCCCCAAGACTCCCTGCTGCAATCTACCACGTAGAAAACCCGAAAACAATCAATAGAACGGAGACTTCTCCGGAATTATGCAATGCAACATCACCGATCCAGACCAACATGTCCGGGTAGGCTTCACACATCATGCCTATGTCCGTTCTCACTTACGGACTCTAAACAACGGGGACTTCACATATCTACCCGAAGGAACGCCTCCAACTCTCCGCAAACTCGCGAGAGCGGGCTTCCTATGCAAAGAAAGAGAGCTACTCATGCTCAAGATGAGGATCGTTACCCTAGTGTTCCTCTTTGGCACCATTGAAAAGTAATTGGATGAAAAGCACCGCACTAGCTTTGCCTCCGTGGATCCGGAGCCGGCTCGCGATTCGGAGCTTCGAAGCTCCTCCAATGGCGGGATCTAGCTCCTTCTTCCTCCCTTGGCTCTCCTCTCTCTCTAAGGTTTTAGAAAGATAACACTTAAGAAAAAGTGAGGGTTTCTAAGTCCAATCCCGGGTATATCCCTTCAGGAACAACCCCCAGCCATTGGATCTCAAAATAAGGAAACGAACGGCTTTGATTCGGGACTGAAATGCCCATTCTGGACAGAACACGGCCTGGCACACGCCTGTGTCCAGGGCCGTGTGCCTCATTCTCCGTTAAAATCGAATCACCTGGAACCTCACACGGGTATCGAACACGCCCGTGTTCGACCTGACATGCCCGTGTTCAACCTGACACGGCCGTGTGGCCGGCCGTGTACCCCATCATTTTTCCCCAAAATCAACCCGAGCACTACACGGGTTCTAGGACACGCCCGTGTCCCTACCCGTGTCACCTCAACACGCCTGGACCCCAGGCCGTGTACACGGTCTCGACACTCGACACTTCGTCAAGCGAAGATCGTCGACCCATCGACACGGCCTTGGACACGCCCGTGTCCTAGGCCGTGTGCCTTGTCTCGACACATTGTCGATACCAAAGTGTCGACTCCCCGGGACGAGTGTCGACACGGGTCGACACATCCTGCGACACGCCCGTGTCGCAGGCCGTGTGCCATGTCTCGACACCTCGTCGACCGCAGAATGTCGACTTCGCGGCTAAGTGTCGACACGGGTCGACACGCCCTGCGACACGCCCGTGTCGCAGGCCGTGTGCCTAGTCTCGACACAATGTCGAGACTAAAGTGTCGACTTCCCATCTCAGTGTCAACACAGGCTCGACACGCCCTGGGACACGCCCGTGTCCCAGGCCGTGTGCCTTCTGCCAGAACCCAAACTGGCCCAAAACGTCCCCCTTTTGCTCCTTTGAGTTTCGGGGCGTTACAAACATGACTTTAGAAAGTCTGCCATGTGCTCCAGTCTTGTAGAGGAGCACCTTTCTACTATTTCAGATAAGAATTTTCCTTGGAAATTCATTCCCTTCCTGTTTAAAGAATTTCCAAAACTAATGGTTGGAGCTAGTCCACACCAATCTAGGGCCTCAGCTGTCTTGCTTGAATCCAGTTCATCATCTTATGTTGTTCTTGGAATCTGAAAGACTTTAGCTAGTTTTTTGGTTGTTACCTTTATCCTTGCTCCATTAACACAGAATTTTATCGTGTTTGACTTAGGGTTTAATGAGTCATTAGAATAAAATTTAGATACCTCTCTCTTTCAAATTTTTGTTGGTTCTGAAAGAAGATACTCTAGACTAGCCTCATTTACTAGGTCAATCACCTTCTTTATATCATCAGAAGCGGAGTCGAATGCATTGCGCACCAGCTCGTATCCCTCGTTGATGTTGTCGTCCATCTTTGGTGCCATTCTTGTTGAAAGAACTTGAGTCTGAGAGGTGTCGACTATGGATTTCTAGGTCTCGACACACAGTGATCAGTCTCTCAAGATTTCCGGCGAATGAAGTCGATAAAACCTAATACCTCCTATTTATAGAATTAGACTTTTGAAGGTGAAAAGGTGTGCTGCATTTAATAATTTTCTCATTATTTGGAAATATCTGGTGTCGACAAAAAAGACCTAATCTATCGTGATGTGCCACTTAAGTCGACACAAGGTTTATGTTTCTCGACACAAACCTTAAGGTCTCGACTCTAAATTTTAATGTCGCGACACATATCCACTAATCAGTGTAGGCACACATTCTCGTGTTTCGATACACCTTTTCAAATAGTGTCTACACACATTGTGGTGTCTCGACACACATATACTAATAGTGTCGACATACACTCTGCTGTCTCGACACAATTCCTTGACTTAGACAAATTTTGTGTTCTGAATAATATTTCTTGACTAATTAAAGTTTTTCTTGTTGTTTTTTTTAAATATTTGTATACCTAATTAGTCATCTTTTTAAGGATTGTACAAACTTTTGTTACAATTAATTGGAAGTATTTATTCAATATTCAATATGCCTAGTTCAAATTTAAAATGATTGAACTTACTTTCATCTAGAGGTTTTGTAAAAAAATGTCAGCAACTTGTCTTTTTGTTGGAGTATACTATAAGCTTAAATTTTCTTTTTTCAACATTTTCTCTGAGAAAGTGATATCTAATTTCTATACGTTTAGTTCTACTATGAAAAACAGGATTATCAGCAATAGAAATTGCACTAGTAGAATCACAAAACATAATAGATTTACTTAGCTGTATACTGTAGTCCGGTAGTTGATGTTGAATCCACAATAACTGTGCACAAAAACTCCCAGCAGATATGTACTCTGATTCTACTGCAGAGATAACATAACTTGTTTGCTTCTTACTACTCCAACTGATAAGTCTTTTCCCTAGAAACTGGCAAGTTCCAGAAGTACTTTTTTTTGTCTTCTTTACACCCTCAAAATCTGTATCTGTGTACTCAGTAAGTTCAAAATCAATATCCCTAGTATACCAAATCCCAAGATTGGGTGTGCCCTTAAGATATCTCAGTATTCTCTTTACAGCAGTATAATGAGACTCGTTGGGGCATGCTTGGTACCTTGCACAGGCACATGTTGAGAACATAATATCTAGCCTACTAGTAGTTAAATACAGGAGTGATCCAATGATGCATCTATACAAGGTTTCATCAACTGGTTTTCCAGATTCATCCTTGTGTAGTGACACTATAAAACCCATTGGAGTTCTCATAGTAGATGAATTCTCCATACCATATCTCTTAGTCAACTCCTTTATGAACTTAGATTGAGAGATGGATATTTCATCCTCAGATTATCAAACTTGGAATCCCAAGAAGAACTTTATCTCACTCATGCTCCTCATTTCAAACTTGCCGTGCATAATTCTTGCAAATTTTCTACACATCTTCTCATTAGTAGACCCAAAGATTATGTCATCTACATAAATCTGGACTAAGATGCTTGATCCTTTGATGTTCTTAAGAAATAGTGTCATGTCTATCTTTCCTGTAGAGAACTTGTTCTCTATAATAAAGGTAAACATGGTCTCATACCAGACTCTATGTGTCTATTTTAACTCATACAAAGTCTTGTGCAATCTAAAAACATAGTTTTTGTGTTTAGGGTCAACAAAACCTGGTGGCTGCTCTACATGGACTTCCTCCTTTAGTGTACCATTTAGGAATGCTGACTTTACATCCATCTAGTAGACCTTGTATCCTTCGAATGTTGTATGGGCTAAAAACAATCTTATGGCTTCTATCCTAGCTACAGGTGCAAAGGTTTGGTCATAATCTAACCCTTCCTCTTGTCTATATCCTTTATCCACTAATCTCGCTTTGTTCGTAACTATAACCCCATATTCATCTAATTTATTTCTATAAATCCACTTAGTGTCTATGATATTGTGATCACTACGTCTAGGAACTATACTCCAAACTTTATATCTCTCAAATTGATTTAGCTCTTCTTGCATAGCCATAATCCAGTTGGAATCTGAATTGACTTCTTCAAACCTTTTAGGTTCTACCTGAGAAAGAAAACTAGAGTATAGGACCTCATTATGATGTCTACTTCTAGTAGTCACTCCTAATCTAGCATCACCTATTATTTGATCTATAGGATGATCTCTAAGGTGTCTAACTGCTATTGGAATGTGTCTATCATCACCTAGTACTGCAAAAGTATTAGGGTGATTCTCTTCCTCCCCCTGAGTAGTTGTAGTATCTTTTATAGGAATTTTTATATTGTCTCTAATGTCTAACTCTATGCTAGGTGAGTCACTTATTTTCAGCTTTTCCATTCTAGAGTTTACAACACCTAGACTAGAGTTGTTAGAGATCTTATTACATAAAACAGATGATTCATCAAACACTACGATGATAGATTCTTCTACAACCTGATGCTTCAAGTTGTAGATCTTGTATGCTTTGCTATGAAGAATATACCTTACAAAGATTCCTTCATAAGATTTCTCTGAGAACTTGGTTAGATAAATTTTTCCATTTTCCAGAACATAGCACTTACTACCAAAAATTTTAAAGTAGGACAGATTTGGTTTTCTGCCTTTCATTAGTTCATAGGGAGTCTTGTTGTGATACTTGTTGATCAATGCTCTATTTTGAACATAGCATGCTGTATATACAGCCTCAGCCCAAAAATATTCTGGAAGAGATAAATCACTCAGCAGTGTTCTGGCTGCCTCAATAAGAGTTCAATTTTTCCTCTCAGCAACTCCATTTTGCTATGGTGTTCTTGGAGAGGAGAACTCTTGAAAGATTTCTAGTTCCTTACAGAAATTTATCATCTTTTCAGATTGAAATTCTGCACCATAGTCACTTCTAAGATTGACCACAGAACATCCCTCTCATTCTGAATTTGTTTGACAAAGTCAGCAAGGATGTCTAGTGTTTTAGACTTTATCCTTAAGAAGAATACTCAAGCAAACCTGGAGTGATCATCCACAATCACATAGGTATATGACTTCCTACCTAAACTAAGAACTTGCATATGACCAAATAGATCCATCTGAAGTGCGTACAGACACCTCTCAGTGTCTTTGAACTGAATGCTCTTAAAGGAGACTATTGTTTGTTTGCATTTTTGACATGCAGGACATAAGCCTTCTATGGAGCATTTTAGTTGTGGACTATTTCTAACTAAATCCATGGAGAATAGTTTACTCATAGCTTTGTAGTTTAAGTGAGCCAGCCTCTTGTGCCACTATACACACAAAGTGTCTTTCTCACTTGCTATAAGACATACAGGTGATTGTTCATTAATACTAAGGAAATTTAGAAAATAAATGCTCCCACTCCTAGTGCCTGACAAGATGATCTCTTGATCACTTGAATTGCTTATCAAACACTTGTCATTGTGGAAAACAATTTCATATCAAATATCACAAATCTGACTTATGCTTATCAGATTGTGGTTCAATCCTTCAACATAAACCACTTTAGTGATGGTAACTAGGCCATTAGAAATGTTACCATATCCCTTTGTGATTCCTTTATCTAACCCTCCAAAGATAACTTTTGGTCCATTCTTAACTGGAGTGTAATCTCTTAATAAACTCCTTGATCCAGTCATATGCCTGGAACACCCACTATCCAACTACCATACTGGCCTATTAGTTGTACTTGGCTCCACCTGCAAATAAAAAATTAGTTCACCTTAAGGACCCAACAAGTTTTGGGGCCTTGGTTTCTATTAGGCTTTACTGTATGAAACACAGCATTCTTTCTAAATAAAGCTGGTTGAAACTTATATGAAGGAGCTGTTGTATTATACCAACAATCTATGGCAAAATGCCTAACCTTCCCACAACACCAACACTCAAATTTGGTGTATCTTTTCTTTGGTTGCACATTTGAAGTTGTTTTTTCGTACAACACAGAATTGTCAACCAATTTCCAAGGTAGAGGTGCAAAATTCACACCCTTACCTTTCAGATTTAGGTGAGATGCACTGGGATCAGCTCCAAGAATTCCTTGGCTTCTTGGATTGATCACCTTTTGTGGTGGTTCTTGGACTATATTGCCTTTTGATATCTGATCCTTCCAGCAAGGCTCTTTATTGACCTTACTGGTAGAGAACACAGACATCATGTGTCCAGGAACACATGATCTCAAGCATCTGTAAGAAGGCAGATACTTGACTAGTTGTCTATCTGGACCACTTGGACTTTTACCCTTGGGTACAGACTTCTTATTAAACGTTTTATTCTTACCATACCCTACACCACTTCTAAATGGTGCAGAAAAGGTATTTATGATAGGTAGCACTGACTTAGGTTTTGAGAATTGAGTCAGGAGCTGTCTTTCCTAAGCAAGCTTTGCTTCTAGGTCTTTGACAGTCTTGACCGGTTCTATCATCACCTCTGTCTGTCTATCTATTTTGTTAGTTAATTCTATAAGTTTCAGTTTTTGTAGTTCCAACTTTGTGTTGGCACTTATCAACTGAGAAGATACTCCTCTCAAGAATTCTAATTCTCTGGCATGATCCTTAGTAAGCTGTCTGCTTGCAATCAAGGTCTTTAGTAACTTCCCATATCTATTGATAAGGCAGTTAAACTTTGCTTCAATGTCTGAATCATGTTCTTTACTATTAGAAGAGTGTGAACATGATTCATTTTTTAATGCAGAAAAAGAATCTAAGGCTAAACTATGAGAGATTGATTTTACCTTAACAGGATCTAAACAATCCTGATCTTCTTCTCCTGGTTGAGTTTCCTCAATAGCCATCAGGCCTATGAAAGCCTTCTCTTCTGATCATGATGAACCAGACTCACTGTGACACAGTGTCAACTGTCCTTTTGCCAAGAAGCTTTTGTCAGCCTTCTTGTGTTGTCCATCCTTCAAGTTCTCTGACTTTTTCTCCTTTCTTTTGCTGGGCAATCTGCTATGACATGTCCTTTTATTTTGCAACAATAACACACTATATTAGTTTTAATGTATTTATTCTAAGAAGAGTCATACCTGTCCCCAGAATTCTTCTTCTTGGGTTTCCCTGGATGATTGATATTTTTGTGAGAAGAGTCTCCAGCTTGACCCTTCCACCTATCGTGTTTTCTTCTCCTTAACATCTTCTTGAACTGTCTAGAGAAGAGAGACAGTTCCTCCCCAGTTAGTTCCCCTTCTTTTGAGAATGATTCTAAACACTCGGAAGCAGTTTCTAGTTTTTCTAAGAGAGTTGGCTTCTCTCTAACTTTTCTAGATGACTCGGCCTTTAGAGCCAAAGTCTTTTCTCTATTGTATGCTCTGGCTGATTCTTCCTCAGACTTTCTGAGATTGAGATGTAACTCATGAGACAACAGCTTTCCAAATAGGGCCTGGGGGTCTATATTGGCTAAGTTTCCCATTTCTCTTATGACACAGATCTTAATGTCTCATTCCTTGTTTAGGGACCTCAATAACTTGTCATTAAGTTCATAGTTAGTAAAACTTCTGCCATAAGTCCTTAGGTTGTTTACAATTCTGAAGAACTTTTCAAAAACAGTCAGTCATTGAATCTTTCATATCTTTTCTAAAGGCTTCATACTGTTGATTTAGCAGAGATTTTCTATCATCTCTAACCTCTTTAGTTCCTTCCATGTAAACTATCAAAGACTGCCACATTTCTTTGGTTGTCTTGCAATGAATCAGATTCTAAAAAGTGGAATCATCTATTGCACTTACTATAATATTCTGAGCTCACTTGTCCATAGATGCCGAATGATTTCATCTTTATCCATTTCCATATAAGTCTTGGGTGTCTTGATGTTTGCATCAAGAACTGACACTTTCATGGGAATGAAAGGTCCTTCAATCATTGTGATGTATATTATTGGATCTGCTGCCTCCATGAATAATCTGACTCTTTCTTTCCATATTCCAAAGATTTCTTTGGAGCAGACAGGGAGCTTAATGGAATTGTTTTCCCTCTGGGCCATGATATATCCTTCTTTATAATCCTTTGGATTCTCACTAGGATGTTATGCGTTTTTCAATGAACCTCCCTCTGATAATAATTATAAATGTTTACTTTAGGATTGCTAATGACCTAGAGGGGGAGTGAATAGGTCCAATTTAATTTATAGCACCCCTTTTTAATAATCAGAGTACTACTTTCTTTTATATAATTAATTCAGTCAGATAATCAAGATATACGTAACAGCAAGTAGAAAAATAAACACAACACAACAATTCAGCACACACAGCACAATGCACATAGATTTATAATGGTTTCCCAATTTATAGGTACATCCAATTTCCCTCTTCGCCAATATGGTAATAAATTAGATTCGGTCAAACTCCTTCTCTTTCCTTTTCTCAGATCCTTAGATCTTACAGCTCAGAGCCCACCCGGCTCCTACAACTCAGACTTTACAAGTCTTACCACTCAGATCACCAAGATCCTACACCTCAAGTTCTTTCCAAGAACTCTACCTAAGAATGAATCCACACTCCTACTTCTCAGGCAACACGTGCCCTACACCTCAGAGAATTTTCAACTCCTCCTAACTCAAGCAATCACAGCCCTACCTCAGCCTTTATAACACAGGCTTACAACAAAATGAGAATAGTTCTCCTCCACTCAGATCTACAGGTAGATCTTACACAATGAGAGTAGGTAAAATAAAAATTGAATTATAAAATGTCACCCAGCAAGAGAGATCTGAGTAACAGCTTCTTGATCTGATCTTGATGAATATGCTTCCTTTGATCTTTGTCATGATAAATCTAATCAAACCCTTCTTAACTTTTCAAATCTTCTTGAAGTAGAAATTAGGGTTGATCTAGGGTGGAGAGATGTTGAAGATGATTCTTGATCAGACCTCTATCCACCTTCTAAATTTTAGCTGATGCTTTAGACTTTTGTCTTCACAAAATTGTGATGCTTCTTTCTTCTTCTTTTTTTCTTCTCACTTCTTTATTCTTTATTTTTCCTTCTCACTTCTTCTTTTTTTTTGAAGACTAGATTCCTTTAAATAGGCTCTGATAGGAGTAACCGACTAATCCGGTTAATAACTGACCTCTGACAGTTCTGACAGTTGTCAGTACCTCTGTCTTGATTTCTGTACTTGGGAAACATGTTTGTTGAAGTGTTGAACCTTGACTGTTAAATATGTCGACACAAGTCCTGGGTGTCGACACTGCTCTTGTAGTGGTATCGACAAACTTCTGAATGTGCCGACACAGCTCTTCAATAAGTCTCGACACAACTTGTGTGGAATGTGTCGACACAAGTCCTGTGTGTCGACACAGTTGTCTTCAGTCTCGACATAGCTTGAGAAGAGTGTGTCGACATTAGTCCTGAGTGTCGACACAGTTGTCTTCAGTCTCGACACAGTTTGATTAGAGTGTGTCGACACTAGTCGTGATTGTCGACACAGTTGTCTTTAGTCTCGACAAAGTGTGTCGACACAGTTGTCCTTAGTGTCGACACAGCCTCTCTTTATCTCGACACAACTTGTTCATTGTGTGTCGACACTAGTCCTGAGTGTCTCAACATTTTGTAATTAGCTTTATTTACCCGCACACATGAACTTAACATCCATCAAATATAACAATGTGTATATCATTGAAATGAGAAGGCTTCTTCAAAACAAGTACATTGAGACCAATGTACTCAATAGACAGTGCTGGAAATACTGCCAAAGAGCTGACCACGATCATGAAATCAATGGAAACAAGCCTAAAATTCTCTGCAACTGACATAGGATATGTCAAAAACTTTGTGAGTGTCACTAATGAGGTGATATGGGGTGCAACAGATAGTATAAACCAACATGTATTGAATGTTGCCTACCACTCCATGGGAGAGTCCATTCTACTAAAAGATGAGTTGCTTGATGATATTGAGAAAATATTTCAAACCCTATCAAGCAAAATTGAAGCCAACTCCACACTACTGCAAGATAGGATCTTTGAAGAAAGCAGAAAGGGGGAGAAAGGACATGCTAAGACAGCAGAACTCACTAATGATCATGCCTTCAATGTGATTCAAGGTACAAGGTGGCACTGTACCTGCCTCTCCTGAACAAAAAGAGGCCAGAAGACCTAAACTTCCCAGCACAAGCTAGAGTTGCACAGGATGTACAACTTGTTGCTAGAAGGAAAATGGAAGGAACTCAGTTGGCTGAAGAGTTCATAACAAGGAGGAGGGCTGAGAACAGAGATGATTCTGATCATGAACAATTGAGTGATTCTTCTGAGTAAATCTTCATCAATGTCTGGTTAATCCATGGACATGTTTTAAAGAACATTCACAGTGTATACCCTTCTGAGGAATGAATTAAACATCTGGAAAGGAATTCTCAAAGTGAGAGAATATTCAAAGAAAATCTGGGGAGGAAAAACAACCCAAAGAAGATACCTCTCAAATATATTCCCAAGCCTTTCATATACTTTAAAAGGAAAAACGAAAAGAGCTGAAAGTCTAAAGCTGGCTGCTAATGCTGATAAGGGTGCTGAATCAAGTTCATCAAAGAAGAGTAGACATGAGTGATTCCAAGGCCTAGGGTTCTTTAAATTTTTTAATCAAGGTCTTGTAATGTGTATCAATGATGTAACAATATCATAATTCTATCAATGAAATTAATATGAGTGTGCCCTGATTAATATTGTTTGTGAGTGATGAGTATGCAGTTCTTATATATATATCTTAAATCACAAGTTTTGCCTATTGTTGATTGGCTAAGGTTCTCTAAAACTATAAATGATTATGTATCTTTTAATCATAATAATCACCTTGATAATGATTATACAATTTTTAATCATACTGTTAATGGTTATGCATGTTCTAATCATATTGTTAGCCTCCTATCAATGGGCTAGGTTTTAAATTTGTTAATGAATGATAGTTCACTCAAATTATTGGTTCATCAGTCATAGTGCAAAGCCTATCTCATATGAGGGGAGTTAGCCCTCTACATGACTGACTAGCTGTCATGATAATGTATTATCAGACCTATTATGATACTTTTTGTGTTGGTGCACCTTAGCATGGATGAGTGTTCTGCCTTCTTCAAATAGAGGGAGATTGTTGGGAATTGTATCCTTCAATATTCCCTAGGATTTGAAGAGGCATCACAAATCAGGCTAAGGGGCAAAGTGTATTTAATGCTTGGTCTAGTCTTTGTTTGCAGGACAGTCCTTGATTGGATAAGGGTACCCAAAAGAGTAAGCTGATAAGTTAGATTTTTTTTCTAAGGAAAAAGTGTCAAGAACAAGGGGTTGTCTCTGCACAACCGCTGAGACAAGAGTTAGTCTCAGCACAACCGCTGAGAAAAGTGTTTGTCTTAGCTGAGAAGAAGAAAGTGCTGAGATAGTTGTCAAGAAGAATCATTGAGACAAGAAAGCGCTGGGATAGTTAAGCAGAAGAACTGCTGAGACAAAGTCTACAGAATTTCACAAAGTCCAGAAGCGCTGAGTGAAGCAGACTCACTCAACGCTTTTAATGAAGGGCCAAATCTACGCGCGCTGTGTGATTCAACATCACTCAACGCTTGATTGTTTCTGAAATTTTTCTAAGTCCACAAAGGGGTGACTTAAGTTGATGTCACCAGAAGTCAACAAGTCAAAGCATTTCAAAGCCATTTCGGGAAATCTACAGTAGTGTCAGAAGTTACTGTTTGTCCTCTTCTGAGGTAGGTGGCGCTCATCCTCCATGGCTGTGCCCATAGTGCTATCAAGAGCCATTCAATCTCAAGGTCATATAAAAGGAAATGTTTAACTTGAAAATATTAACTTTTCTAGGGTTGTAAAAAGAGACGGTTGGACATCATCGTCTTCTCCAATGAGCTTGAAAGAGCTGTCCAGCAGAGAAAGCCAGAGGGCAGATAAAGATTGTTGAAGCTTCTTCCACTTCAGCAGGATAGTTCTGGACAGAACAAGATAGTTGATTCTTCTGATTCAGCAAAAGTGAAGATAACTGTTGAAGAGGACTCATTTCTTCAACAGCAGGTAGCTGAGTAATCAGCAAAGAAGTTAGCTACTGAAGAGGACTCTTTTCTTCAACAGTAAGTGGCCTGGACTGAAATCTGCTCAGTCCAGCAAGGTATACTTAGAGATTAATCTCTGAGTCAGTTATTTAATCATTTCATTTAAATTACCCTGTAAGATCTAAGTATGGATCTGAGAGTAGGGTTGTCCTCCCAGCCTGAGTAGTAGGGCTTTATGCCTGAGGTAGGTGACTGTAAAGTCACTGAGTTGTAGGTGACAGGATTATCACTGAGCTGTAGGTCTTGGAGGAGACTAAGTGTAGGGCCTTCGTGCCTGAGGTAGGTGATTAATTAACCACTGAGTTGTAGGTGCCTGGAAGAGCACTGAGGTAGGTACCTGCTTGGTACTTAGCTGTAGGAGTGCTGCAGCACTCTGAGAGTAGGGTTGTGTGCCTGAAATTGTAAGACTAGGAAGCCTGACCTGTAGGCCTTTGTGTAAAGCTGAGGTAGGTGGCTTGAGTTTCACTGAGTGTAGGAGCACTATAGAGCTCTGAGGTAGGAACTTGTTGGTTCTGAGGTAGGTGTCTTGAAAATGATACTGAGTGTAGGAACTTGCTGAAGTTCTGAGTGTAAGACTAAGGGGCTGAGGTGTAAGCTCTGAGGAACATATTTGGAGGAGTTTTGTCTTGTCTAACAAGAGTTAGAAAGGTGCGAGGGACAGTGGATGTACCCATAAATTGGGGAACCTCTATAAATCTCTGTGTGCTTGTTTGTGTGTTTGTTTTTCTTTTATTAATTGCAGGTGTTAAGGACAAGCTCTAGATCAACCTCAGCTGAAAGCTAAACGAAAGCAACAAGATAGTAAAAAGACTCCAAGAGATTTAAAGACCTATTCAACCCTCCCCCCCAGGTGACAAGCTAACCTTGAAATAAGAACTTCACCTTCCTCCCTAGAAGGGTATTAGAGCACATAAGATCTCCGAGATCTAGTCGTCCTCCCAGGATGATTTCACACAGAACCCTTCCCGGATCCCAACGACCTCCGCGTTCACTTTTTTTCACACACAAAATGATTAGAAAAGAGAAAAAGTACAAAAAAAGAAAAAGATGTTTAAAAATTCTTGCTCCCTCAAAGAGGAATTCCTCCGTAGAACGGTGCGCGGTCGATGCTTCTGAATGTCGTTTTTCTTGTGCTCGATCAACTATCGATGGTCGTTAGAAACTTGGCTCTATGAAGTTCTTTGATCACGAATGAGAGGGAGAGATTTCACTTTTCCTTACACAGAGATGGTGGTTTGTGACAACAGAGGCGGTGGTCGGACCCTAGACTTGTAATTCTCCTCCTTGTCTCCTCAAAAAAAGAAACGTGCGATTTTATAACCTCTTTTTAAATAAGCTACCGTCGGCGGTAGCGCTAGCGCACGACGGTAGGTCTTTTCACGCGGTGTCGCCAACTGTCCATAAAATTAGGACAAATATCCTAAAATATTTTTTCTCCACTTTTGGATATCGCGGTGCAGTAATGGCTATCGCCCGACGGTAGTTGTTTCTTCTCAATGCAATTGATTTGACGATCGTCGAAATGGCTACTGCTCGGCAGTAGGCTAGCGCTCAGCGGTAGGTCACAGAGAGAAATTTTTGCTCGCTCACTTTAATCATGCGTCGCTAGCGCCAGCGGTAAAGCTAATGCCCGGTGGCAGGTCATAGAGATTGAAAATCTCGTTCTTCATACTTGTAAACCTGCACACTATACCCCACATAAGTGTGATCAAGTACAACTTGGGATTTGATATTGTCAAACTAAAGAAATACAGATCATTGGTTCCAACAATATCATGATAGGTAGCACCAAAAAACTCACTTGTGTTTATCTTACCCAAGTCCCTTTCGCCATCTCTGACTACACATTTTCTCAGGTACTTATATGCACTCCCTTCATTTTGTTGACATACTCCTTGACTTCTAGTGATCACTACATCATCTATGTTTAATCGCATTGGAATACTCCAATCTCACAATTAGTATCTTTTACAAAAAATTGGTTTTTTTACTACACAAGAAGAAAGCAAAAAAAAGAGAAATCATATTGATGCACAAATGCATGAACATCAAATATAATCTACAAAGTCATGGATAATGAGTTGTTCTAAGTATTAGATTTCCAAAGACATGCTAAGAAATTGCAAATCCTTTTTTAGTCAATTGGAGTTCTAAATCAAAACGAAGGATAACTTTGATGATGATCAATAAGACTTGTTTATATCCTGGCAATTTTTTCAGATTATTTATGTTCAGCTTGATAGTTGATTCGCATTGTGGGGTGCAGGTAGCACCATCATAGCCTCACTACAAAATAACAGAATTGGTTTAGCATAATGTTCAGAAAATTAAATCTAAAAGAAGATATTCTTATGACGATTACATTTCTGGGTGGTGAATTCGTCCAAACGTATGAAACAGAGGGCCAAGTTTGCCATAATGATTACTTGAATGGTTAGTTATCAGTATCATATTCTCAGCTGGGTCGAGGTAAGGGTAATCTTTCAACTTTTGTCAAAGAAGACATGTGTTGTTGCAAAGGACATCACAAGGAAAACATTAAACCGGAAACGAATGCTTCAGTGAGGCTCGCCCTAACTGAAATATGCACTTGAACGTGCATGAAGTGTCATGAAATTTTGGAATATACGTCGCTATGAAAAATTTGTATAATCAAAAATTTGTGATGAATGCAACGACGAGTAATTCCTAAGGATCGTCTTAACCAAAAAATAATATTACCTCTTGGGAGTATAAATGCAAAATAATATTTCTAAATAATTATTCTAAATTAAGAACATGTAATGAAGCGGGCCTGAATGAACAGTAACTGAAGTGTAGAAATTAATTTATACTGTTTTTGGATTCTGTTACGTCGCCGTTGCGCTTCTTGGGGCGTCAATATGTTCGTAGGTGCAAGGTGTCGGCAAGCAACAACGGGGCCGAACCATCTGGTTCAGCCCCACTCGGCGAACCGGCCGGCCGGGGCTAAACCAACGGGTTCAGCCCCTTTTGGAGGGGCCGACCATTGACTCGGGTATTTATATTTGGGCTGCTCTCTTGTGTAGGCATGCAAGAACTAAGGTATTTCTCTCTCTTATCTCTTCAACCATAATTTCCATTCCTCTTCCTCTCTAGATCTCTCTTTAGATTTATCTCTTCCCCTCTCTTCTCCTAATTTTTGGTATCAGAGGCACGTTTCTCCACCTTGGTTACTACCCGAATGCAAGATGAAATTAACAGTGTTGAAACCCTAGAAGAAAATTTCGTTGGATTGACGAATTCGGTGGCCGCCATAGAGGAAAACTTGAGGAAGTCAACGCAATGACTTGAAAAATGGATCGACGCTCAAATGGAGGAGATCAAGGCATTACTAGCACAAAATTAGAAAGGAAAGAGCCCGGCGAGCAAAGAGAGCGGCGGATCTCCAAACCCCGGACTAAAAAAGGCGGGATCTCCCTCGGCGGGCCCGATCTTAGGGGAGGCGGCGACAGGGATGGCGCTAGGGCACGGGATCGACGCGCTACAAGAAAAACATCTATTAGCAATAAAATTTAGAAATAAAAATAATTAAATGATAATTAGCAATAAAATCAGCAACAAATATTAAAAACAAATTTTCAAACAAAATTAGAAACAAAAATATTTGTTGCTAAATTAGAAAGTAAAAAACTTTATTGTTAAAAATTTCTTGCAAAAAAAGAAAGAAAAAATTTTATTGCTAAAAAATTGATGATGACTACCTTCAAATAATTTATTTCAAAATTTATTGCTAGTTTAAAATACATAAATATATCTAATATTTGGCTCCAACCAAAAAAACATTGAGCGGCAAAATGAAATTTTTCACAAACAAACTTATCAATTTTAATAAAATATAATATCTTACTTTTTTAATTCTCACGGTTTTCTTCTTCCCCAAGCAACATTGCCTTTTCAACTCTCACGGCTTTTCATCTCGCCAATATCAGCCACTTTGCACCAGCCAACTCCGTCGGCCAAGGTGTCCCGCTCCGCCATCCAATTTTACGAGCTCCACCCAAGTCCCCAGCTCCGCCGGCGAGGGTGCCCAGCTCCGGCGACTAAGTTCCCTTACTACGCCCTTCGCCAAGCTCCCAGCTCCACCAAGGTGCTAGCTCCGACAACCAAGCTCTCCATCCCCAACAACAGCTCCGCAAGCCTAGATCGAGTGCTTCGCCGACCAAGTTCAGGCCTTAGCTCTGCCGACCTAGTCTATATTCCTACCAACCAAGTTTCTATCTGGTCTAGTTTCCAGCCCCGCCGAGCAAAATATCCTTGCTCCGCCGGCCAATTTTCCAAGCTCTGCCAAGTTTTCCAACTCCATCAAGTTTCCCAGCTCAACAAAGTAATCGAATTAGATTATGCATTATTTCACCTTATACTCGGTTTTTGGAGGGGGAATAAAAAGCTCCTTCACTTTTGTTCTTGCGCCTTATAGTACTTAGAAGTTAGATCAAATTAGTTTGGTGATAATATTAATCTAATATTTGCTAACAATCAAAATTCCAACTTTTGTCATTAAATAGAAGCAATTGACATGTGTAGTTTTCAAATTTATGAATCTAAGTTTTTTTTAGATTATATACCAGTAGTTGAATATGTGATCTCCACTATCTCACTCTATCTCCCTCTCTGTTTTCTATATCTTTCTCTATCTTCAGGGATAGAAATGATATAAAATAAGAGGTAAAATAAGAAGTCTCAATGTCACACCACTGAGAGGACTTCCCTTTTTAGAGTAACAATAGGCAAGTACATCATTTATAATTATTATAATTTTGATTCTCCAAAGCTACTTCTTCTGGCCCCAATGGAGTTCATGAAGAAAATAAGAGCAAGTCCAGATTAAAGATAAGAATCCAATCAAGATAATACCAAGATCAAGCTAGCACATTAAATTGTATTTATTTTATATTACGAATATACATCTTACGTTTGGCCATTGCAGCTAAAACACATTGTGTCTTAACAGGCATCACAGAAAAGAAGGAACTGTATCAAGTTCTTTTGTTCCTCTTTCTGAAGTTAATCCTTATAGGATTTCATGTTACTCTATATATGTTTGATTTTTTTTAAAACATTTTAGACAACTTTCTTTGAACCTACATCCCGGGTAGAAATTCATCTCTCAATTATGTATACAATCTTTAACTTATGAATTCTTATTTTTTATATTGATGCAACTTAGTCTTCAATAACTATTTTTCTATGAGTTTTATATAGTCATGTTTGAGTATAAATTAAACTTTGGATTGTGACTAGCTTTAGGTTAGTTGAGGGTGATACTTTTTTGTCCTTTAAGCTCATCGATCTGAAGCCCTCGACATGAGCACTCGATGAAAGCCATCGATTGGAGATTTTATGCAACCTTATATGTTTTACCTCATGCACAATTGTTTGAGGTACAATGGACTGAGCAGCACATACGTAGTATATTACTTGCATCATTTTGAATTGGGTTTGAAGTATTATAAAATCACATGTATTTGGCAAAATTGAAGATAATCAGTAAAATCATAATATATATGATTTTGCAACAAATGTTTTTTTATAAGTGCACATTTAGTTATTTTATGACGATCATAGTGTAATTATAACTTTCACTCTATATTTGATTAATTAATGATCCCTCATGCATTCGCCAGTTTAAATAAAAAATAAAAATGTATTAAATAATTATTTTTATGTTCTTGCAGAATAACAATCATGCCCCCAGATAGGAGTTGGATTAAAAATCATGTTTGTCCGGGTGGATATGTTATTACAGATGAATATCGAATTGGAGTTGAGGAATTCATTGCATTATGCCATCGTTATCCAAGATATATGGATCGAGGAAATATTCGTTGTCCATGTTGTGATTGTAAAAGTTTGAAATTTATTTCACCAGATATGGTTAGTTTTCACCTTATATCTAGAGGATTTGAACGTGGTTACATTAATTGGGAAAGACAAGGAGAGCCACTTTGGGATGAACCGTCCATTTCGGCTCCTACCATTTGTAGGCAAGAACATATATTAGTTGAGGAAAAAATTATCCCCGGGCAATATAATTCTTTGGGGGATATGGTTATTGATGTAGCTGGTCCTGAATTTGATTGGAGTACTAGGGATGTGCCACACACACCAAATCCTAGTGCTAAGAAATTTTTTGAAATGAAGGATGTTGCAGATAGTCCTTTGTGGCATACTTGTGAGAATCACTCGGAGTTATCAGCATTGACACAACTTTTAAACATCAAGTCTGAATCAAACTTGAGTGAAAGACATTTTAACCAATTTCTAAAGGCATTTGGGCAAATGTTACCAAAGGGTCATAGGTTACCTGATAGCTTCTATTCATGTAAGAAGGTAGTTGCTCCACTTGGTCTTGGGATTCAGAAAATTGATGTATGCGAAAATGATTGCATGTTGTACTGGAAGCATTATAAAGATTTACAAGAATGTATGATATGTCACCACCCTCGGTTTAAGCCTAGGTATCGAGGCGGAAAGAAAAAGCGCAAAGATATACCATTTAAACAATTAAGTTATTTGGAGCTTACACCAAGACTACAAAGATTGTACATGTCTAAAACTACTGCTGAACATATGAGATGCCATAAGGAAAATGTCGGGGAAGAGGGAAAATTATGTCATCCGCGAGATGGTGAGGCTTGGAAGCACTTTGACTAGACCCATGTTACATTTGCAGCTGAATCACGAAATGTTAGACTTGCACTATCAACTGATGGGTTTAATCCACATAATCAAGGTTCTACACCATACTCATGTTGGCCAGTTATTATCACACCATATAATTTACCACCATGGATGTGTATGGATAGACCATATATGTTTCTTACCTTACTCGTGCCAGGCCCGAAGAGTCCAGGTAGGAGCATGGATGTTTATTTGCAACCATTGATAGATGAATTGAAAATATTATGGTATGTTGGGTTTGAGACTTATGATATATCAAAAAAAAAACAGAACTTCCAGATGAGAGCAACACTAATGTGGACTATCAATGATTTTCCTGCATCTGAAATGTTGTCGGGTTGGAGTACTCATGGAAAACTAGTATGTCCATATTGCATGAATCATATCAAGTCATTTAGACTTAAACATGGTCGAAAACCATGTTTTTTTATTGTCATTGTAAATTTTTGCCATTAGATCATCCATATAGATACCAAAGGGATGGCTTCACTAAGGGAAGAATTAAGATAGATGCACCTCCTATTCAATTAACTGGTCATCAACTTGAAGGTGTGGTAGCATTATTACCAAACATTCAATTTGGTAAGACTAAAGATAAAGAAAGAATCGAAGGGTTTGGTGTATCACACAATTGGTTAAAACGTAGCATCTTTTGAGACTTACCATATTGGAAAACAAATTTGATACGACATAACCTAGATATGATGCACATTGAAAAAAATGTATTTGACAATATATTTAACACTGCTATTGATGTAAAAGGTAAGACTAAGGATAATGTTAATGCCCGTCTTGACCTAAAAAACATCTGTAAGCGCCGGGATCTTGCGATCAAAGAGGTGAATGAAAAGCATTTCAAACCTAAAGCAAGTTATACATTGTCAAAGGATGAACGAGAGATGGTGTTAAAGTGGATAAAAAAATTGAGGTTGTCAGACGGGTATGCATCTAACTTAGGTAAATGTGTTAATTTGGAAGATTATAGTATACATGGAATGAAAAGCCATGATTGTCATGTTTTTATGGAGAGGTTGCTTCCTCTTGCATTTCGAGATTTATTGCCAGAATTTATATTGAATGCCTTAACTGAATTAAGCCAATATTTTAGAGACATGTGTTCAACTATTCTTTATGAGTCAGACATAAGAAAAATGGAGGAGAACATAGTTGTAATATTATGCAAACTTGAAAAAATATTTACTCCTCCTTTTTTTGATTCCATGGAGCATTTGCCAATACACCTGGCATATGAAGCAAGGGTTGGTGGGCATATTCAATATCGTTGGATGTATCCCTTTGAGAGGTAAATATTTCCTTAAAATATTTTTCTCTTTCATATTATATGTATGTACTGACTTTTGTATATATAGGTTTTTTAACACTTTGAAACGTAAGGTAAAGAACAAAGCACGTGTACAGGGATCAATTGTTGAAGCATACTTGATTGAAGAGACTTCAACATTTTGTTCTCATTTCTTTTCTGCTGATGTGGAAACAAGGTCTAAAAGTGTTGGTCGTAATGATAATGTCATTCAAGTTGAACCTAATCATTTATCTGTGTTCAATTCTCCTGGTCGACCATTTAGCACCAAAAAGGAGATGCGTATTTTAACTCCACTTGAGAAGGATGCATGTACAATATATATTTTGTTGAATTGTCCAGAGCTCTCCAAATATATTGAGTAAGTAATATTTATATGTTTACGTTAGTTTTAATTATTAATTGAGAGTGTTAACTTTATATGCTTTATAGACTTTATGATGCCGAGAAACAAGCTCAAATACCGGATCTAACTCCTAAGGTATTAGGAGTTATGCGTGATAAAGAGTTTTCCACATGGTTTAAAAATTATGTAAGAAAATATGTTGTTATTCATTATAGCTTTATGTAATGTATATTGCACATATTAACATTATAATTTATTTTTATGCTCAATAGGTTGAGAATCCGGCAAATCAAATAATAAACAACGACATCAAAATACTTGCTTGTGGGTTTAGTAACATTGTTAAGTGTTGGAATGGATATTTTGTGAATGGATATAGATTTCATACGCTTGAGTATGGAGATGCAAAATTTACAATGAATAGTGGAGTTTGTGTGAATGGGAGTTATTATAATGATTCCAGTGAAGACTACTATGGTGAGTTGCTAGAAATCCTGGAATTGAGTTTTTTAGGACTCATTACCTATACCATAGTGATGTTTAAATGTAAGTGGTTTGACACTGGAAAACGAGGGACACAGATTCACCCAAGATATAAAATTGTTGATATTAATAGTGATCGTAGCATGGCTGAAGACAATCTTTTTGTTCTTGCTTCTCAATGTCATCAAGTATACTACACATCATATCCTTGGAGAAAGAAAGCACTTGATCACCGTTGGCGAGCTGTTTTCAAAGTTAAAGCTAGAAGCACTTATGAGATAAATCATATCCCCATGTATAGTCAACATACACAGCCAGAGGAATTTTATCAGGAGACCTCGACTTCTAATCCAGCTCATGTTGTACTCGATGACATTATTACTTTAATTGATCTTCGTGTTCAAGCGGAAGAAGTGAATCTTGATATACAACCACCAAGGCGAGAAGTAGGAGAAAATGTTGACTTGTCTGAATCAGAGGATGATGAATAATTATATAAGGATTAATCAGAGGATGAAGATGACGGTCACGAGACACTCATTATCTGGGGTAATGGTAATCTTATTTTTTTATAAAATTAAAATTTCCTACCTTGTGATCTTTCAATGCATTGGTGAAATTCATGTTGCTTTTTAGATTAATTAAATTTATTGTAACGGAGCAAGAGTTGTCCAAAGAGTTGTAATAAAAAAATATTTCTCCTCGGTGGCTGAGCATCTTCTTTCAACATTTTGTATTTTTTGCAATGGTGGAGGTTCCTCTGATATTCTCTTTCTCTGTATGAATTTAGTTTTCTTTTCATTCAAGTTATATGACCCATCCAAGGGGTCTCATCATTAGATAATTTGCATCTATTTGCTAAGCACTCCATTTCATCTAGCCAATAATTAGTGACAAAATCATGTTTTGTTCTTGGGAAATGGTTGTTGGCTATGGAGCTGGCAGTTTACAGTGGGAGGGGGCATGGATTCTTGGGTACTATCACTGGTACTTAATGCTTAAACAAGGGTAGGACGAGTGAAAGTTTTACTGGGCGTATAGGGTCAGGGAGATGTTTAGTCTTTGTCAATTAAAGTGGATTTGGAGAGAGCAGTGGTAGTCCTATTCCCCATTGTCGTCAAAGTCTCTTTCAGAATTGACGACAGGGATTGGCATCAAATAAGGTATTTTGGTCTTCCGAAGCTATTCATGTTTTTTAGTCCGCAACCGCTACTACTCACCTTATGTTTTTATTGAAGTACTTCCTCCACCAGCATGAATATGTGTGTACTCTATTAAGAGAACATTATGCATCTGCTTGATATCTAACATGTTGCTGATTTTCGTACCCTTGGTGTCACAAGTTAACTATTTTCCCACTACCTATAGCTACCTCTCTTCACTAGTTGCCCATAATCGCCACATGTTCTGAGTATTTCCCCATTACTACAGTAAGTGCCACACTAAAAATAGTTTCTTTTCAATTATTGGCCACTTCTACTAACCTTATGCAGGCATCCGCTCCTCTTTGTTACTGCAAAAAATTCAATTCAGAGTGTTGTCTCCAAATGACAGAGAATCAAGTTGTCTAGCTCAAGTTGTTGAGCTTTACTTCATAAGTTGTGTTCAGGCAGAGGCTGTCTCCCTAGATTATAATATTATAAGTTACTTTTGATTACGCATCCAAGCGGGCTTAGCTCGCATCATGTCACTCATTAAAAATAGTGTACAGCATTTTGCAATTGCTTTTTCATAATACTTTATACTTCACAATTGAGGTCCATGTTTTATTTATCTTTTGAATCTTGTAATGATTATATATTTTGAATATTATATGATGTTCTATACTTTTTTGTTGACAGAGGATAACATTGTCTACAGTTATTATGAGGACTAGAGGAAGAGGCGGTAGATTATTATCTCATAGAATTCAGGATGATAGTTTCTTGAGTCTCTTAATGGAAAATGCAAATAATCATTCAACTACAAATTTTGACTCACATAATGAGATGGATGAGGATCAAGAGTTGCCCGAGGAGGTTAATGAACAATAAGCTGATTGCATGCTTCCTATTTTGGACCAACAAGAGCTAGAAAATTCAAGTTTCAAAGATGAGTTCGAGTATGATGAAGACGGTCGTGAGATACTCATTATCTTGGGGAAATGGTAATCTTGTTTTTTATAGAATTATAATTTCCTACCTTGTGATCTTTTAAAGCATTGGTGAAATTCATGTGGCTTTTTTAAATAAATTAAATTTGTTATATTGTAATTTCATATTTACAGCTTCATTAGTACCGCTGCACCACGGTCCATGTTGAACGATCCAAGAGGTTGGTTCAATGAAGTTTGGCCTACCTTTAATAAAATTCCGAATGATGTAAAGCTCAACTTGTTTAGTAAGTTTAAGGTAAAAGATTTCTTTCAAGTAGTTATTAATTTATATTTTATATTGAATGACATAACTTCAAATTAGATAATTTGCATGCAAAATTTACTTGGCGTGCTCCTTTTACAGAGCAACAAGTCTATAAAATTTGGAAGAGTTATTTTAGCAGAACAATGACTTTAGAGATGAGGCGCATCTGAAGAACCACGAAGTCAAGGTCTGGAACTCCACCGACATGGATGTAAAAAGAAATATTTGATGGACAATGGGATATATGGGATGCAACTAAATTTAAGGATCGCCAAACAAGTAATCGCAGAAATCGATTATCTGATCGAGATGGCCTTGGGGTGGTTAAGAGCTCCGGGGGTACAATTTCTATTCCTCATCATGCACGCAGGATGGTAAGTGACATAAACTTTATCGAGAATTTCTCTAATTCTTTTCTTGAGTATTATGTTTCACAAGGTCATTGGATTTTTCATTTAACTTTTTATTTATGACAATGCTATAATTATCTTGTGAATATTGTTTTTCCAAGTTTCTCATTTTGCTTCACTATTTTTGTTCTCAAATGTTAATTTAATTTATTTTAGTTGTATACAATTGTATTTAACCGAGTTAAATTGTAGGCACGTAAAAATGGTGGGATACCGGTCCCTCATGAATAAGTTTTTATTCGAACTCATAAAACAAAAAAAGGGCAAGGAACTTTTGTGGACAAAAAATCAGAGAAAATATATGTTAGTAGTTTTCTTCTCTTAAATTTTTAATAGACTTGCAATATATTATTTGTTTGCAATGATACTAACTCTTGTTTTAATTCATTTTATAGGATACTTATATTGCAAAACTTAAAGAGAAGCAGTCTCAAAGCAATGATTCAATGAAGTTGCCTTCTATCCAAGGTTCATCCACATATGATCATGATTTATGGGTAGAAGCATCAGGTGGACCAAAACATGGGCGTTGCTATGGCTTTGGCAACTCATATAATGATGATATGATCTTCTCTGCCACTAGTTCAAGCATAAACGTTTGTCAGGTTGAAATTGAACAACGTGGTGGTCGTTTACAAGAGTTAGAGAGACAACAAAAGGAGATGAGCAATAACATTGACCAGAGAATTGATAATGTTGTTAAAACTGTTGTTTCTGCAGCACTAGCTATGCATGGTATTTATTCAAGCCAACACTTTTCTCCAGGATCATATTCTTCCTCGGGTCAATTCTCCATTCCAACTGCTCCTAGCTACTTTCCTGCTCAAGTTGCTTCAGGTGGTTATTTTGGAGCTCCTGGATATTTTCGTGTATCAAGTCAATATCCTCATATTCAGAATCATACCTCAAATCAGGATCATTCTCCAGTTCAACACCAATCTTCAGAAAATCATCATTCTCCGGACGGGCTAGTTGCTCGTCCGTAAATGTCACATTTACCGATTACTTTTGTTCATGATTCTCATCATGTAATATGACACTTAGATTGTTTTGTGTTGAAGATGTGTCAACATTTTGTTATGTATTGATATTTGATTAAGTATCAACATTTGGTTATGTATCAAAATTTTGTTAGTATGACATTTGATTGCATACATATAATCATATTGAAATTTTATATTGGTCTATTTGTTTGATAATTGATATATGTGTTATACATTGTCATTAATTACTTGACATGTACAATTGCATATTTAAAATGTAATTGAGTACATGTGAGTTGCTTGTATAACATGTTCATTCTATATAATTGACATGTACAATTGCTTGTTATACAATTGCATATTTAAAATCTATTTAAAATCTAATTGAGTTATACTGTCTCGTTCTATATAATTATTATGTATAATTGGAAATATTTTAATTTATAATTTTTTTAAAATAGTATTGTTTATTTAAAATGTACAGTTTACAATGTATACATTCTTTGTTTGTTGATTCAAAATAAAAATTTGTAATTAATTTACCAATAAAGTAAATCAATGACATGATCAATACATTCTATAATATTTGATATTTTTAACTACAAATTTTGTAACAAATTTCTTGCTAGCTAAAATTAGGGACAAAATAATTCATTGCTGATAAACAACAAATATTTTGTTGGTAAAATTTCTTGCTGAGTTAGAAAGTGATAAATTCCTTGTTGCTAATTCCTTGGTGAATTAGAAAGCAAAAAATTTCTTGCTAAATATCTCTTGCTGAATAGAAAGGAAAATCACCCTAGCTAAAATTAGCTAGGCTCAAATTAGCTAGGAATAATTTTTGTATCAGAATTTGTTGCTAATCTAAATTAGCAACAAAATTGTGTGTTTTGCAAGGAATTTTAACCCTTGCTAATAGGTGTTTTTCTTGTTGCGCGGGAACGCCGACACGTGGATGGTGGCAGCTGGCGAGAGGCACCGCCCAAACCCGTCGGGCACGGGATCGTTCCAGGGCGGCATCGGGGACTTCGGCGCAGGCCGCACCCCCTGGCGGCGGGTCGGGGAAGACCAGGGAGGGGTCGGGAGTCCTGCAGGTCATGCCGGACCGCGTCCGCTGGGCACGGGAGGGCTTCTCCCTCAATCGGGGGGCTTCGGACCAGTAGGTGGCTTCGGGCAGGGCATTCCTTGGGCCGGCCAACCTCCTCCAGTGGGAGCAATGTATCAGCAAGGATATCCGAGTGAGTTTCTTGAATCGGCAGAGTAAAGGAGACTAGCCGGCTATAGGCACAATCATGGTTGGAAGAGACAGGGAGCGTCGCGGGCATACATGCCCCCAAAATTAACCTGCATGAATTTCCCCAAATTCACCGGAGGAGACGCATTGGAGTGGATACAGAAAGCAGAACTCTTCTTCAGTTATCAGGATGTGCCAGAAGGGCAATGGGTTCAACTTGCATCCTTCCATCTGGAGGACGATGCCTTCCAATGGACGCAGTGGTTTTTATGAGGCCGGGACTACATTCCCTGGGAAGTGTTTGTGGAGGGATTTATGTCCCTGTTTAGACCCCTAGAGTACGAGGATTTTGATGCCCTTCTCTAGAAGTTACAGCAGAAGGGGACGGTGATGGAGTACCGCACCGAGTTTGAAAAATTAGCAAATCGGGTGTAGTGGGAAGAAAGTACTTTACTCAGCAGCTTCGTATCTGCACTCAAGGAGCACCTTCGTGTTGAGGTGCACGCACACATGCCTAGCACGTTGAATCATGCTATCACGTTAGCCCATATTCTGGAGGAACGCTTCCACAGGCAGATCACGCGTACAACAGGGAGGCCGACAGCGGCTCCCGCAGTTGCACGACAGGATCCCACAGTGGCTCCCGCAGTTGCACGACAGGATCCCACAGCGGCTGGAAAACCAACGGTGACACGGCTTTCGTGGGCAGAACTCCAAGCCAGTAAAGAGAAAGGCTTATGGTTTAACTGTGATGAAAAGTTCACGCCAGGACACAAATTCCAGAAGATGCAGGCCTTTATGCTACGTGAGTACACGAAAGACGGGTGCCTACCTGAATCAGATTGGGATGAGGATTTGGATTTGACTGAGTTCGGCGTGTCAATTCAGGCGATGGAGGGGTGTAATGCCCCAATCACAGTGAGGATGGCAGGGAGACTCAACCAGGAAAAGGTGACTATTATGGTAGATAGCGGGTGCATGCATAACTTCATCCACCCGGAAGTGGCGCAACGGGTGGGAAATGAGGTTGACCGACAGGAGCAAGCTCCAATGCGAGTGGGCTATGAAAGGCATGGAGTTACGGATACAGCTGTGTCGACACCTGACGGCACAGCAGTGTCGACACAACTGTGTCGACACCCGACGGCACAGCGGTGTCGACACCACTGTGTCGACACCCGACGGCACAGCGGTGTTGACACAACTGTGTCGACACCCAACGGCACAGCGGTGTCGACACAACTGTGTCGACACCCGACGGCACAACGGTGTCGACACAACTGTGTCGACACCCGACAGCTCAGCGGTGTCGACACAGCTGTGTCGACACCCGACGGTTCAGCTCATCGGTGTCGACACAACCGTGTCGACACTAGACCACTCAGCTCGACGATCGTCGAACAAAAGGAAAACTCCATTCGACGAATTCTGCTCGAAATTCATCAAACGTAGGAAGTAGGGCCGGGTCGACGAACTCAACACCCAGAACCGCTAGACCTACAGCGAGCTCCGCTCGATGCTTCGTCGAGCTCAGCACAACTTCCGCTCGATGATCGTCGACCTCCAAACAATGCCCAGAGAAACGAACAATCGTCGAGCTCCGCTCGACGATCGTCGATCTCCAAGCAGCTCCCAGAAAAAAACAACAATCGTCGAGCTCCGCTCGACGATCGTCGAACTCCAAACAGCGCCCAAAAAGGAAAAGCAATTGTCGAACTCCGCTCGATGATCGTCGAACCCAGACAGCGACCATAAAGGAAAAGCGATCATCGAGCTCCGCTCGACGATCGTTGAACCCAGACAGCGACTAGAAAGGAAAAGCGATCGTCGAGCTCCGCTCGACGATCGTCGAACCCAGACAACACCCAGAGAATAAAATAAAATAAAATAAAACATAATAAGGTTGGTTCGACGAAATCCCAAGCCTTTAGAAGGACTTCCCGAGAATCAAATCAAGCAGTCAATAATATAGCAATTATCGTGTTCAGATAGTTGAACAAGGAACTATGAGATCAAAACAATGGCTCAAACGGGCCGAATTAAACGAAACTCACGCCGTAGGCGAAAACTGCAGCTACGAACACAACGGCAATGTCAAAACCAAAATCCGATGAGTCATTCCCGAGACATTAACCGCCAAAGCATGCGGTGAACAAAAACAAAACCCAAAACTTCGATCGCGCGCCGAGACTCCAAAAACGCTCGGGTTGTGACGAAACTGGACGAGCAAGACAAAAATCAATCAATTATGTTTTCCAAATGTGAAATTTTTCGTTTCCGCCAAAGATTCATGAATTCAGCTGACTGAATCGAAAAGACGCGAAAACGCACTATCGGCGGCGCGCCATCAACTGCACGCTAAAGTAACGCCCTTACGTCATTATGATGTCAACAAGAGGATTAAATAATGCCGAAAAAATAGGGGCGTTACACACGACCCCTAAACCCAGCACTGA